>WYDI02005166.1:0-36018 GCA_009867235.2 Psittacus erithacus | reverse complement strand
AAGCACAGCAGCTACACCACCCCCAGCGATGAGCACAGTAGCCACTCAAACTTCGACTGCAACAGATAGCGCAGTTATCTGCTACTGCTGAACCCATGACACAGTGCTGTTTGTTGACTCATGTGCAGTGGAAAGACACTAACCTTTTTCTGGCTGTTTCCTGTGTGCTAAATGAAGATACTGTCTCCTGCTTCCCTGGGATGCTGTGAAGTTTAATTTATGGTGTTCTAAAGCACCACATGAATTTTGTTGCTAGCTGGAATTTGTCCATTGCATACATTCGGTATTCTGAATCAACCACGAGTCCCTGGTATCCATATTACCAACATTAAAGGAAACAAATTGTTACAGAGAAGGTAACAGGAAGTAAGAGTTTTGGGGATCTGCCACAATCTCATTGATTCTTACAAGTGTGACGTGTCCTTCCATAGACTTGCAATATTTTTTTCCTTACACTGCTTGCATCCACCTAAATAATGGCAAGGAACATCTGGCTTTATTTTTAAACACTGGCACAAATTTCAGTCAAGCAGCTCTAGGTTATAAATCACAGGCTATAGCCAGTTCTAGAAGACTGATGGCATCAGCAGACCAAAGACTTCTTTTGGAGGAGCAGAGAGGGGCATGGCAACGAGGGCCATAGTTGGATCCTACTAGGAGGAACTTCTCCAAAAATGGGGCACAAGAACATGTCTTAGTGAGAAAGCAATATTTGAAGTATCAGAAGATTTCAAAGGTATTTAGTGGCTGGAAAATGCACAAGATCTTTTTATCTTGTAAACCAGAAACATAAAGGCTGTCGCGATTTCTACCCCAAATAACTCCATTCAGATCAGAATATAATTTTGCAAAGATGGAAAGGTAAAGCTAAAATTGTGTCAATGCTTGGCCTACCAGACTGAAGAGACAGACCCACACTGCAAGACTGCAAAGCTTTACTTATGCTAATCAAAGTACATTAACAATAATGAAATAATACATCAGAATGCATCAGAAGAAATGTTATAAATGTTATAAAAGCTCATAAAATATAATATAGCCTTCATTTTGAAATGCTAATATAACCTGAGTTTCTTTAGCAAGTTTTTTGTTGTAAAGTGTAACTAAATCTTCAATTAAAAGATTAGCTTTCCAGGCAACAGACAAAACCTGTAATCCAAAAAGCTGCTATTCACAATGTGTAGTGGCTTTTTGCCTTGCCTAGTCTTCCAGAAACTATTTTTACTTTTACAAAGAAGTCTATTTTCTTTAATGATAGAGGCTGATTTGTATTAGTGCATGCAGTATTGATTTTAGATTATTTTTTCTCTTGATTATAAACTAAATTCAGTAATCTTGCCTTTTCATTAAACACTTGTAGGCATCTCTTGAACTAAAACATCCTGTGGTCATTCGGTTTCTGGGGTTTTGAATAATGAATTTTAAGCACAGAATATGTTGGGCTGAGGAATTTTTTTGTGCCACCATTTTATTATTGCCTTGTGAAAGAAGAAGGCTATCAATATTTTATTGAATATAAGAACCATGCGTTTTTTGTCTGTGAATATGCAAGGCAATGAACCAGTCTTGTCTCAAATAGACTACTGTGAATGCTGTCAAAACCAATGCAACGCCTCCAAATACAGGCAGTGAAATAGAGAGTGGAAGGCTAGCTCAAAGCTACTTTTTCTTGAAGGGTGTGCAGTTTTCAAGCTTTCCATAACCCCATGGTGTCTGCCACGAGCACCTGGGGAAAAAATGAAAGGCAATTTCAAAAGCAAAGCAGGCCTTTCTATGAACATTGTGAACCAAGTTCCCACTAGCTGCCAAAGTTGCAGAGCAATAGTAAAGTCACAATTGCAAAAACTATAGGATGGAAACAGCCCAGTGAAAATACTGATTAAATGTTTTCTGTGTTGTTGCTTGGAAAGGAAAAAGAAAAAAAAAATGTCAAATTTTTAGTTTGTTTAAGGCAAAGATTGTAAAAAAATCAGGTGATGTTAAATATTGATTTAGAACTTTCACACTTGTCATTCAGATCTGAAAATACTAACATTCTTTTCTTTACCCAGACTTTAAGTTAGTAATTCAGGCTGTAATTCTGACTCCATATGTGCATATTACTGCATTATATTCAACAACAAAGAACAGACAGGCTGTTTACTGTGCAAATACAATGCATAACAATTCTCTGTCTTGAAAACAGATGATTTACAGCTTCAATCCAATTTTTGTACTTAATTTTATGGATTTGAACAGTCCCACTGGAAAAAGACATACCTGCCTCTGTCTTTGACAGATAAGGGCACAATTTTATGGATAATTAAAAGGTGAATGCTTAAGCAATAAAGCTAGGATTTAAAAACAGACGAAAGCTCCAACAGGAAGATGCTGAAGCCACAGTAGGTGCATATCAAGTGTTTCACAAAATCCTGAACCCATCAAACACATGGGACCTAGAGCCTTAAAAAATCAACACATGCCTATTGCTGCACAGTCTGTGATTTTACATGTTATACCTGAATACCCGGTTGCACATCTGGATCAGAAAGAAGCGAGTGCAGCTTAAAGAGAAAATCATATACTAGGTAGGATTTAAATTATCTTTGACAGAATTAAAATATGGAACAACGATGCAGAACTGTAATTCATGCAACATGACCTAATTATTTTAAAAGAAATGCTAGCAGCATTTTAAAAGCCTGTGGATACACAATTGTTAAAATTTAATGTTGCTGTTGATATGTATTGGAATTTATGGAAATTCATCTCAAATTTTCACTCCTGTTTGATCCAGGTCTCCTCTGAAACAAGACTGTGACCTCAGGAGGGTTATTGAACTTAATAAAAAATTTAAATAAAATAAATAAGTAATGCCCAGTCATGGCTCATTTGCAGGACATCAATCATACATTTGTAACTTGTGGAATAAGATTAAAGAAATGCAAGGAAGAAAAAAAGAAACAACTTAATGTCCAGTAGAATTCAACATTTTATTCAAGTTTATTCTGTTAATTTCTTACATGAACACAATACATTTCTGCAGTCTCTTACTTAGTTGTTCTGTCTCTGAGATGCTTTGCTTCCTCAGCTTGTCTCTGAGATGCTTTGCTTCCTCAGTTACCTCTCTGCAGAGGTATGCTTGGTAGTTTGGGAAGATACAACTCATCTGATACCAATGAGAAACTTGCACAAATTGTCAGCTCACCGGGCACTCTCTGAGTCATCCCTACATGCTCAGCAGGTCCTCCCTGCTCTCTGTAGGTGACAAATTTCATCAGCTGTGTTGAAAAAGAGAGTACCTGGGGATATTGTCCTATCTGCCTTTCCTCTACCTGTACACTCCTTTTTGTGACTTAGTTGGGAAGGAGACTCTTTGTTGCCAAAGTTTTCACAAGTTATGGACAATGGCTAATGAACCAAATCTTGCTCTCATGGAAAAGACCTCTAGAGCCACCTGGATATTTCAGAAGCTGCTCAGGCTGGCAGAGCAATGGGATTAGACACTGCCTTTCTCTTTGAGCTTTAATGTCTCCTACCCAGCAAAACAGAGCCAGGAAAAGAGGCTGTCAAGGAGGAAAGCGAGGCCCATGGCACCATATTATGCAATGCTTCCATTGCAGGAATAGCAGGATGGGTCTGGGAGGGTTGGAGGGGATTTATTTCTTATATCAACTATTTCTGTCACATGATAAGAGGTCTGTGTGGAACTGGTAACTGGATTTTATGCTTTGAGGTAGTTTCTTCCCACCCTTCATTACCTTTCAGCCATCTGAAAAGACCAGGTCTAGCACTCCATGGTGCTAAGGACAGTGTGTTGCCCATTGCCTCCACTGGTGGCACCTAAATAGTCATATCCTGCTCTCGGCCTGAAGAGAGAATGGCCTAGCAGAATGGAAATGGATGTGAGTGACTCCTTGCACCCTGGCACCTACCCAAGTCAGTGATGTACTTTTGCTCTGCAAAGAGAGAGCAGATAATTAGGTGGCAAACAATATTGTGATTTTTGCCTGACCCAGATTAATCCAAGCCCCTCAGCTGGAGCGGATCTTTTGCCAGCATTGCAACACTAATGGCATGAGTTGAAGTTAAAATACATACGTACAGCTTGTCACTATGCATACCCAATTCTCCTTTGGCAGAGAAAACCGTAAATGCCATCCAAAAAGCAATGCCATGTTAGCCAGTGCCGCAAGGTTGAATGTCAGGGATGGGCAACAACTTTCAGAGCTCTGAAAACATGATTTGTCCCCGTCTTTAGTGGAAGACCTAAATTTGGCCAATTAATGATAAACAAAATCAAAGGAATAAAAAGAAAATGAGAACCCATCATCTTAGACTTACAATTACATCCTTTGCTGAACTTACTTAGTAGTTGGCATTATTGCTGAAATATACTCACCTGTCTATTTCCACTCACTATCTGTGACAATACCTTTTCCCTTATTCACCCTTAGGGCTGTATTTAACAAATTGAAGAGAGTTTTAGTGCTCCTGACAATGAGAGACAAATACCCACAGCTGTAGTCAGTCTCAGCATGAATTCTGATGTCCATGAATTCTGGATCCAGTATACAGGTCAGTTAGCATCATCTTGCAGATTTCTGAGCTTTAATTTATTTATTGAGGCCAAATGACTTCAGTGGGAGCTGCGGCTATTTAACACCTCTTGAACTTGGAATGGTTTTCATAGATGCTTAAAAAAGTGTCTGTACCTGGGCTTTAGGTACTGAAGTTTTTGCACCTTAAGAGTGAAACTGGTAGCAGTAATTTAGGCAGGCATTTTGCCGCAGCTCCACAGGCTTCTGCCAATCATGCTCAGTTTGAGCTGTAGTGTTCCATAGTTGTCTCAGTCTTTGGACTTTCTTGACTTCATATTGCCAGATTAGAGCTAATTTCCACTGGCTGTGTGATGAATGTGTTTTTCAGAGGGAACTAGATTCAATCCATGGTGCACTGAGACATTATCTGCCATTTGCTGAATGCGATGGCTGTGCTGATGTCTGTTGGGGTGAGGAGAGTAATGAGGGTATGGCATCTGCACATTGCAGAATCAGTGTCATTATTGCTTTGTTGGTGAATCAGCCAATGAGAGGAAAGGTGGTGGCTCATGTTTTCCAAAGTATAGCCTGCTTTTGGAGTTTGCAGTTCTGGAAGAATTGCTGAATTTAGCACATCACTGCTGCCCAAAATTGGTCCATTTAAACCCTTGGTGCTCAGGCTTGTGCTCGTGTTTAATCCTGCAGGCAAATGTATGCAATTTACAACCAGAGAATCACAGAATCATTTAGGTTGGAAAAGACCTTTAAGATCAGTGAGTCCAACCATTAACCTAGCACTCTCATGTCCACCACTAAAACATGTCCTTATGTTCCAAAGTTTGACAGCCTTTTTGGTGATTAAATTTTTCCCAATATCCAATCTAAATCTCCCCTGACACAACTTGAGGCGATTTCCTCTTGTCCTGTAACTGATTACTTGGGAAATGAGAACCAACACTCACCTCACTACAACCTCCTTTCAGGTAGTTGTAGAGTGATAAGGTTTCCCCTCAGCCTCCTCTTCTCCAGACTACATAATCCCAGCTCCCTCAGCAGCCCCCCATAGAAGTTGTTATCTAGACTCTTCATCAGCTTCATTGCCTTCTCTGGATCCTCTCCAGCACTTCAATGTCTTTCCTGTAGTGAGTGGCCCAAAACTGAACACAGTATTCAAGGCGCAGTTTTTTACCATACAAAGAGTATTCCAATTGGACCCATGAACAGCCAGTTTCTCCAGGAGAGCTCTGAAAATCCATGTGAAGGGATGCAATATAAAACCCAGAATCTTTAAACTGTCGTCTCTCTTCCTGGCTTCACCCCTAAGTGTTTTCTTGATCTTTACTTTTATGGTTAAACTATAATGCAGGTAAGCCTCTTATTTTTTGTTGCTCTTACAATGTGAAAACAGCATAGATAAATCATTTTTGTAGACTTTAACCAACCTTAGGATTCATTCATGCCTTTGAAAATTATTTCACACACTCATGCATGCACACGCACATGCCAACCATTTTAAAAATCTTTCCAAATACTTTCCTCTTTAAACATTTAGAAACAGGCTCATTTTTCTTTCCAATTATAGCAACTACACAAAGGAGCAATGAGTCTCAGAAGATTTGTCACAAATCCTCCAAGTCCATGACACCAGTTTCAAAGAAAAGTATTGGTTCCCTTCAAAGTAGTAGTCTGCAGCTGTCTGATAAAAGGCCACAACCCAGTACAAGGTAATCATTAGGCAGACATTATTATTATTTTGCTAATTAGTCAAAAATCATTGGATTTCCTGTGGCTTCTTCCTGCTGAGCAATCATTTGATCTTGCTTATGTTGACAAACATGCAAGTCACCAATTGTGCCATGTTTATCACTTGACAAGGACAATGTTTGCTGCTTCTTGTGTGAAGAAGAGAAGACTGAGAACAAGAAAACAGGCAAGAAGGTTCAGAATATAACTGTCTTTCCTTTTCGCTTCAGCTGATACGGACAAATCCCACTGAATGAACAGGATCTGCAGTGAGCTATAAAGCTGATGTTAGATCCTGGGAGGGAGTGTTAATGCAGAATTCCTGCAATGAGCTTCACATAAAATAGACTGGAAATATTCCTGCTTTAACTGAAATGTGGAGAACTCCATGTTCCCAAAAGGACCCCACATCATTCCCCCTGAAACACTGTTGAACTGTCAAAAAGTGGCTAAATTTAGCTGGAAGCAATTGGGTAGGGGGAACAGGGAACAGGATCATTTAATTTCATAAAGAGAAGGACAAATTTGTACAATTCAAAACCCCAAATTTAGTTTGAAAGGCATTTCAAAACTCAGCGCCCAACATAGGGAGCACTCTTTCAGAGAATGCGCAGGAAAATCCAACACAAGGGTATGTATATATGGATATTTATTTATAGCTATTGGTAATGATGGGTATAAAATTGTTTCAGTCTAGCTGTTTCTTTTTCAGTAAGCTGCTCTTTAGGCTTCTCAGACATTGTTCAAAGAACCACAACTGCAAAGTAAACTGTTATCCCAGTTTCTGAGTACAAAACAAAGCACTGTATTGTTTGTAAAGGAGTTGCAGTATGTTTTTCAATATTCTTTCTTGGTTGTTGTGTACTGCAGCTCTTTTACTTGGCAGTTTAGCAAATCACAACATTATTTTTTCTTAATTTGCTTTATGAACTAGCTTTACCATACCCCCAGGACAGACATAAGTAATGGAATGCTGATACAGAGAGAAAAGAATCACAGTAAGCATGTGGGAAAAAGAGAAATTATTTTAAAAGATGTAAAATAATTAATTTTCTGTATCGATTATTTAGAAGAAGACAGAATGACTAGGATCTTACTCAGCTTCCACGTATGACTTTAAATAGCGGAGGCAAGCTGCTGAATTTATATGACATTGACATCTGTGTCATCAAGAAAACCTCAATATCATCTTTACTGTCTTTATATTGAAGGATTTTCATTAGCTAAGAAAAATAAGTGAAAGTTTGAACAGGCAAGAATGTACGTGTGTGAAAAATAATCCATTCTACCACCTTCATGGAAAAGGACAAATATCTCATAATTAGCGCTTATGCAAAAAAACCCCAGATTTAAGTGCACATTTGCTATTTGCTCAAACATACATTTTTTCTAAGGAAATAATAGTGATTGCTTGATTCTTTTATTTACACAGAGTTTAAATTGGCTTTCAAAAATGCAGTTTGTATGCTGGATGGTCTTGGCTACTTTGTGAAATTACTGATGTGTTCTTTTTATTGAGGCTTACATACCCTACAGTAACAATCCTACTATCTCTTTGCAGCTTTGCTAATAAGAATTTAGAAACAGGCATGCCAATTTTAATTTTAAAGAGGCTGTATTTTTTTTCCTCTGCTTTAATAAATCGATCTTGTATGACAATACTGGCACTCCTTTATATAGGTCAGGCCAAAGTGTGTCCTTAGTTCACCTCATGCAGCCTGATTGCTGATCACCAATAATATGATTAGCCATGCTGCAAGAAAAGACTTGGTTCAATAGATGTAAACATGACCAGCCACATCCAAAACACATCAAAGTCAATAGGACCTTGCCTGCCCTCTGATTTGCTCAGGAGCCAGAGCAGCCTGCTGGAGACTGCGCTTCCAGTTCAGGACTCCCTGTCCCCGCTGCCTTCAGCAGATGACTTATGTCAGATGAAAGGAGATGGGGCTGAAATTTTGAAAGAGCTGTGACTTTCTCTAATTTTAATCACAAATACTCAAGTCACTGCCAAACAGAATATTTAGGGCTTCAACTAGACAAACTCTGGAGAACAGACTGAGCTCCTGCTCATCAACCAACCCACACTGCCAGGATTTCCTTTTTGACTGAGGTGATGAGTGGTAATTGATTTTAAAGAATTCGGCAACTGAAAGGGCATTCCTAACAGTGCTCAACCACTCAGTTCAGGGATGTAAGGATTTTTTTCTTCAAAATGCATTTCATTAAAGAACGCTTAAAACAAAAAGGTGAGGAAGGCTCACTCGGCACCTCTGGCATTTTCCTTTCTCAGGCCCAGCTTACAGTAAGGATGACAGCTGATTTCCCAGCTTCCCCACTGAGCATGCATGAGAAAGCAGAAATGAATGAAATGTGTTGACATTATACAGAGATATTTATTGGCAGGTTGGCTGGGTTTATTCTGTCCATCTTTCACACCTGCAGATTTACTTCTTGTACAGTGGGCTTCACTGGTGTTGCTTGATGAAGCACTTAAGGTCTTTGCTGGTACAGCTGCTCACAGAAACTTAATTTCAGCCCTGCATGGAGAGGTGTATATACTCTCTTAGATTTTAAATTTGCTCAGGCAAGTATTTGGGTTGGAATGGTTTTCTACACTCAGCCAAGGCAAAGAAAGGTTATCTTGAAATGAAGCTGAAGACCAACAGTTAAGCACAGCAGACATCAAGTGTTCACCATGACATCAGAGACCAGACAGTTCAGAATTACTTCAGTCTAATAAATTTATGCAAATGGTTAGTGTAAGGAAACAGAAAACTGCTTGTTAAGACTGCTAACTCTTGCAGTAAATTATTCATTTCAGATTATTAGCCTAGATGAGAGCAGAGAGAAGAGATTGTTTGTTTCAAGATACAAAAAGAAAAAAGAAAAACAAGAAAATAGTGTTAAAGAAAAAAGCACATTAATAAGGACAAAATATAAATAGCTTTTCTGACCCTAATGAAATGAAAGGCCTTACCATGACATTATTCATTTTTATTTTCCTCTTGGTAATGCCACAACTTCAATGCTATAAAGACACTTAAACTAAAGTGATGACAAAATGTTTATATGTAAGGACTCAGGTCTGGGAATATGTGCATGAATATTCCCCTGTTGTTCTTGGATCTTTATATATTCTGTTTCACTGTGAAATTCTGCATTTCTCATTTATGTTTGCGTTCTAGAACATTAGCAACTTTTTAAAGATTTCTGATATATTTCTACGCAGACTCTGGCAAAGGTAGCTCAGAATGTGGAGAATGATGGAACACCAAGTTCCTAAAACAACATAATTATGCATCTCAAATATGATATGAGAACACCAGAAGGACATGAAAGCTCTGTTTCCATCTTGCTTGACAACGAATAAAATTAATAGCTTGGATGAATGCAGTATAGCTACATAGAACAATCAGAGTAAATCATAATGGGCTAAAATTCAGTGATAGCAATAAAGGGGACACAGTGGCTTGAAGGAAATAAGAACTTGAATTCCTTTATTTTGGGAAAAAGTCTATAATGACCTTTTTTCTTTGAAATATGTGTTTATTCTTGCATTACCCTATCTGACATAACTACAGCTGCTACACTGTCTTTCCTTATGTTACAATGACATTCATTACCAGGATGTCATTACAAACAAAAGGAAATTATTTCATCTATTCATCCTCATTCACAAGAACAGTTTAAATAGAAATACAAGAATTAAGGTACTGGCAGGAAGGACACAGAAACTACACTAGGTGGGTCTTTATTCTCCGTGTTACATTTATTTCACATCCAATATCAAGGCAAGGGATATCTGGGAGGTCTGACAGTTTCAAGTGCCACTTTTGACTGCTGAAGCTGGATGTAGCTGCTGCCAGGGCTCTTGACAGTCAGCCAGCCCTCTGCAACCGAGTTCAACATCAGAACCACACCTTTCAACTTCCCAAAGAAATCCCAGCCCTGCACCCCAAGGGACTTTTGTGAAGGGCTTTGCTGAGCCTGACTTCCCACACATATCTCTGACCTGTATCACAGGGGCATGGCCACAGATGCCTTGGCATGTGTGCACCTTTCTTGTCCCCATAGCCCTGCTGGCATATCCTGAGCTTGTCTGACTCTGTTTACCCTCACTGTGCCTGATCCTGAGCAACACACATGGGCTGACATCCCACTGCAGCCTCAACCTCCCCCCCCCGAGAGGTGCCTGATGACCTGGGCTGGGGCTGTCCCATGCCCCTGGCTGCACTTCTCCTGTGTGGCGTAGAATGGGATGGGCTGCCGGGGCCTGCCTTCTTGCCCTAGGGGGTCCCAACTGATTTCCTCAGTGCTCGCAGTGCCTTGACACACTTGGATTGTAGTAAAAATAAAGCCAGGGTTTGCAAATATCAACTGAAGACACAGTCAGGTTGTGCACAAAGTGGTAACCTGTGCGCTGCCAATTTTGCTGGGACAGACAGATCTGTGGGTGCCTATGGTGTCAAATGTAGCATTCACTGAGCTGGATATGGGGATACGGTTATGCTCAGGCAGAGGTTAATTATCCTGTCTCTCTGTCTCAGAGGGCAGAGAACCCTTTGGTGGGCTGCTTCCATTTCTCAAGCTCTGGCAGTGCCTCGCCACTTCTGCCATCAAGCCAGGCAGCAGGCAGGTTTAAATTCTGGTAGATGTGCTGTGCTTGTGCAATCACACATTGGAAGAACACCTGCAGCAAGATGGCACAGCAAAATACCAATGCTGACTGTTAGCTTTTTGTCTTTATTTAAATAAGACACTGTGCTTGTACTATGTATACCTGTGAAAAAAAAAAAAGTGATTGTCAGAGACAAGAATCTACTGCCTTGTACTGCCCGTAAGCTGATGAAATACACCTATGTTCCTTTCTCTACTGCTTTCTGCTCTTATTTTTTACCAAAAGCCCAGAAGTTGAGAGTTTAACAGAAACAGGAGACATGACATTACACATTGCACAAGGAAAAAAGACCAAAGTGTTCAGCAACTGGCGCACAATGTTTTTGGGCACAGAGAATGCAAATATACATTTATTTATGTTTGGCATAGAAGAGAGATACTGATAATTAAACAGAGGATAAGCGGCTAAAAATTGTTTAATTGTTTGTTTGGGTTGTGTCTCAAAGGAGAGCCAGTGGTAGACATGCCCTTTAAGCTAGAAACAGTGAAACAGCAGAGTGCCTGAATCATGTCCAAAGCAACTAAGCTGCCATCAGTGGCCCAGCTGATCACCACAATCACCTCATGCTGGATAAAGGAGTGCTGTTGAGGCATACAGATTAGATGATTATTATTGGGGTTTTTTTATGGCATACCCACTTTAATAATTCATAGCTAAAAACTTGAACACGATCCTATTGCTGTGTTAATGGTGGTATCCATCCAATTAAAACACATTTCATAAGTAACAGCAACTGCCTAAGTTACAATATGAAGTGGCTGCTCCAAAACTGGATCAGCTACAAACAGCAAGATCATGTCTTAGCAGTGTGAAGAGAACAGTGGTTTCTTCATAACTTTTATTTACCCTATAATGACCTGGAAGAAGACAAGATAATAAAAAGCGAATGTAGTTTAGTTCAATGGGATTATACAGAGAGGTGAGCAAAGAATCCATGGCAATTTGACTGGCACTAGCAATAGGATCAGCAGATCTGTGATGTCCAGAAGATCTGCAGTGTCTTGAAGAAACAACGGGCCAAATTGCTAGCAAGTAAAAGGTAGGACTGAAGAAAATCACTGGGATAAGGATTTTAAATCTCTCCATTCCATACTAGGGATTGACTTTTAGCCATATGCCTTTAGTAGGCAAAGCAGAATAGTAACAAATCTGGCTCTGTATAGAAAGATCTTCAACGCAAAACAATATACAAAATATCTGGATAATATGACAATGAAAGCAAATGCTACTGCTTTTGGTATTTTTTTAATCATTCACCAATGTCAGTGAAGAGCCATCTGGGATCCAGGTAAGTCATGCCCTTGGGTTTTTGTTTATGTTTCCCTGCTTTGCATTTAGCTTTCTATTCTTACAAACAGAGGAATGAATTAATGTCTGTGGAAGGAGATCATATAGGAATGAAGAACTGGAAATGGCCTCATGGGTCATAAATCTAAGTTACATTATTAGTATATCAACTATCATGCAAGAGATTTGGAAGGAGTCATGAACCACAGCATGGCCACAAGCCATTTACTTCAGATCTGTAGAATTAGACAAGAACTGCAAGTATAATATGCTACAAAAGACACTGAGGGTTTTACCAGTGTCCCAGATCCCTGCATAATAAAATATATTGTTGGATAAAGTTCTCAGAGATTGCATCAAAAGGAGCGTGACCAGCAGGCTGAAAGAAGTGATCCTGCCAGCTCTCATGAGACATCACTTGGAGTACTGTGTGCAGTTCTGGTGTCCTCAACATAAAGAGGACATGGAACTGTTAGAACAAGTCCAGAGGAGGGCCATGAGGATGATCAGAGGATTGGAGTACCTCCCGTGTGAAGACGGGCTGAGAAAGTTGGGGCTGTTCAGTGTGGAGAAGAGAAGTCTGCGTAGGGACCTCATAGCAGCCTTCCAGTATCTGAAGGGGGGCCTATATGGATGCTGGGGATGGACTCTTCATTAGGGACTGTAGTGACAGGACAAGAGGTAACAGGTTAAAACTTAAATGGGGGAAGTTTAGATTGGATCTAAGGAGGAAGTTCTTTCCTGTGAGGGTGGTGAGGCACTGGAATGGGTTGCCCAAGGAAGCTGTGAATGCTCCATCACTGGCAGTGTTCAAGGCCAGGTTGGACAGAGCCTTGGGTGACATGGTTTATTGTGAGGTGTCCTTGCCCATGGCAGGGGGTTTGGAACTGGATAATCTTAAGGTCCTTTCCAACCCTAGCTATTCTATGATTCTAGGGAGTAAATCCTCACTCATTTTATTGTGTGAATAAAACATACCACAGTGGTCTTTACAAATCTAAATTAGAAAATGCTTCCTTTTAAAACAATCACCACATTTGGCTCAACATGGTCAAGATATACCAGTGAGCGTCCTAATAGAAATTAGCATCTCTAAAAGAACCACTGCAACCTGCTATACCTTGGACTCAACTGGCCAACATCTAACACACCAGAAAAACACGGAGAAACCCAGAAGCTTAATTATGCATTTGCATAGAACAGTCTCTTCCTGGGTCCCACACACATCCGGTCCTGAAGCCTGGGATTACTACAGCCCAAGTATAGTGAAAGTGAGCTTGCCATCTTTCATCTTTCTTTGAAAATCCAAATTATAGGAAAGCCAATGATTCATACCACAAAGTTTATTTGCTGTTGTAAAGAATTCATCTGCATGACTACATAATTTCTTCTATAAACTTTCTAAAATCTATCTTAATTTATATTTCTTGCCTGGAGTATGCTGTTTGGAAGACCACTAGAATCTTCTTTTTTCCTCCTAATCTAAATATATTAATGATAAATGAATGTTCAGTCTGATCTTTGAATCATGCTTATCAACCAGAAATTGGTCTTTTTGGAAACACTGAGATAAGACTATAAATGGGGCTTGTTAAAGAGAAAATCTACACTGGAAAGCTCTGATTCTATTGCTAGCAGCAGACAGACAGGCTTTCCAAGCCTACCAAGAGAATTACACAACTGTTTTCTACCAAGAAGCTGTGGGATTTAAACACTGTTTTTATGCTCTGAAAACTCTGAAAATTTTCTACATCCCTCTAAGGATGCACCTTCACTTCATCACCTCTCTGAGGAATCTCATATACATAGAGAAGGGAGAGGTATGGAAAAACCCACAGAAGTTTCCACAGGAAAAATGCTTTGGGAAAGAGGTGCAAATTACCTGTCACTGTCTTCTGGTCCTGTTTTTGAATTCTGAAAGAACTTGCTATCCTCTTTACTCTTTCTATGTCATGTGAATAGGTCATAAACCTCTTGTGTCTGACTTTGGCATAAGTCACAGAGGGAGATCAAGTAGCCTGAGCTTTGAGATTTGGCCCTAACTCATTAACTTAAAGAAGTGCATGTGGGTGTCTCTTGGGCCATCTCTGTGCTTAAAACAGGCCCTGAGTCTAATTCCTAATAGACCAAGATGTCTCACCCTGGTCATTCAGATTGTCTCCAGTTTCTTACTGGATTAATTGTATATGACCACAAGACTGTTCACTAAGAAAGCCTCCAAAGATGTGCCAGAAACACAGAAAGGAGCAGACATATCTGTATCAGGTTGATTCACATGAAGGTTGTGACCAAACTGGGGTGACTTGAAAGCTGCAGCCGTTTACATGATCCCTTACTGCAAATTGTTTTGTGAGCTATTGGTACCATCCCACCTGGTCATCCTACTGAGAGTTTCCAAGGAGCTGATTTGCAAATGGGTTTTTCTGCAGGGCACTCACCTACACCACATGTCAGCTCAGAGGCTGACCCAGCTGAAAGGACCTTTTCTGTGACAGAGCTCCAGACGTTCTATGACAACTGCCTTAAAATAAGAAACCTGATCATTCCTGCAGTCATATTCATGTGGCAATTGTTATGCACTGGAGTAGTGTCATTACAGGAATGGACTATTTTCACAAGTAAGTGCTTGAAACTCTCTGCCCAGGCAGTAGATGCATCACTTCAGCTTCTCTCTTCTCCCAGGGCCTCTGTTTGGTGTAACACACATATATACTGAACTGTAAAGCCCACCTTTCATGCAGTCTATTCAGTTTTCCAACTGACTTAAAAGAAAGGTCTTATTAAAGACAATGTAAGAGGTTTGAACTCTGTCAGGAATGCCCCTGTGAGTTCAATTCGTATTACTTTACTGACTAGGCTCATTACAAAAAGCAAGTTGAAACCCACGGCTTTCTGAATTCACCTGAGAAGATAAGATTGGAGCATAATAAAGAAGGGCAGTACAGTTCTCTCGATAGCCTCAGGTACAGCTCTGTTAATGCCCTCAGGAACTACTGTAGCTATAGATAGAAGGAGGAATCTTCAAATGTAGTGCCTAAAATTCAGGTGTCTGTATCTCTGCCAACTTTAAATACTACATTAAACATAGCCTTATTGGTTGTGTGTCTAAATTTAGACACCCTAGTTTTAAAGATGAACTTATAAAGAGGACAATACATATCCAAGAGAAGATAAAAATGCTCTCTTAGAATACTTCTGACTTCTTAAAAATACTTTTTAAAGCATTATGAGAGCCATGGAAGTACTCTTCCTACATGCCTATGAGGAAGAGTATGGTAAGAATAGCAAAATCAGAATTGATGGGGCTGATCTTTATTTTCTTCTTAGGCCAATTTAGCAAAAGTAGCTTCTTGATTTATATAATATCACAAACAGCACTTCCTGGGTTGTTCACATCAGAGAACAGGAAAACCAGCAAATGGCTTCAATTAGAGCCATGACAAAATAAAACAGTGTGCAGGCAGTATTTTAAGATTCATCACTGCTTTACACATTATGTGTTCACCCTCACCTGTACAAAGAGAATAGAAACTGCTACCAAATCAGAACATTGGTACTTTACACTTTTTTTGTACAGCTAAAAATGCCTTATAAATACTCAGTTCAATGTTGTTTTAATCCAGCATAACCAGTGCTGTTATATCACTTCAGCATAACTGGTCAATTTTTTTTTAATCAGTTCAGAATCACTTCTTAAAAAATGCAGATGAGAAAGAAGTCCCATTGAGTGAAGCCAATTCAGAGTATTTTGATTATTATATGCAGAGTAGATATAAATGTTAAGTGTGAGATTTATCAGGGAAAAAATCAAACAAATCAAGTACAGGTCCATCACTCCATCAGTGGGTGCGTGTCTGGAGGGAAGGCTTGAAAACTCTGTGTTTGATATTTCTGTCTCGTAAAAGGAAAGCATGAGCCAAGTACTGATCTCATCAGTATTATTGCATCTTTACTGACTTGATCACTTTGCAAAGTTTGCCAATAAAAGCTGACATGCAAGACAAAACTTTAAGAAAATCAATGCCAAATAATTGCCCAAGCCATAAGTAAGAATAAACTTGCCCAGTGCATCATGTTCTGCCAACATTGTGGAGAGCTGTAAACATAAACACCAGGGGAACTAAACAGCTCTTATTGTGCATGATATACTTTATATACCAGCAGGCAGCACAAATCATTTCCTCACTGCAGTTCAATAGCTAGTCATTCCTTCTCTTCTATATTCAATTCTGCAGAAGAACCATGGTATAAATGCTCTACTGCTGTCAGTTAGTTGGCTATCCTTTCCTGGGCTGCCCAAGGGGATGCTTATAAATGAAGCTATTGTCCCAGTAAGCAAGCATCTCTTAGTGGGACAGTATATGACAATTTTTTAAGGACATAGCTGCAGCATAAAATCTATTGGATTTTACGTCAGACATTGTCACACAGAGATGTGTTTCTTTTTCATCATTTTTAAGGTGAAAGTATTGTTGGAAGACTAAAAAGTGGACACTATGTTAGAATGATAGGAGATTCAAGGTGTACCTTACAATGTACACTATGTTTACGGATAACACCAACTATAAATTGAAAGGGATACCGATAACCTACTTTCACTAAGGCAACTGTAAAGGTATCCTGAATATTGCTGGAGTTTATTTATTTGAGTGTACTTGCCCTAAAAATATGAATTTATTTTAATTCTGAGTACATTTTAAAAATTCATTATCCGCACCTAAAAGTCATTCCATATCTGAAGACAATCAAAAAACTATGGCATAACATGTGTGCATTGTTCAACTGGTATTTCAGGTGCTTACTTATTCTCTAAGAATAATATTGAAAACACAAAGGATAAAGACTCACTTGAAAAGTCAATTTTTCTTTCAAAGAGTGTTTATTCCAAGCATGAGAGCAAGGCCCAGGCACTCTGTCTCTATCGCCTTGGGAGCTATAGAATCACCAAAAGTGGTCTAGGTTCCATAAGTAACAACTTCTCACAGTCTTGAAAGCAATTTTGTCAAAAGACACTTTGGCAAAGCATACTCACCAATAAAAACCCCTATGGTCAAGGTCTTTTTAAATTGGGAAATGAGTTGATCAATCTATTCAAGTAAAATGGGTCAGGATAGTCAATACCTTATATTCAGACAGTGCTGGAAGAAACATATTATACCACAGATTTTGCTGCAAGAGTCCCATGGTAACAGAGACAATTCAGCTTCTGTAAGTCAGAGGATATAACACTTCCCCCCCCCATCTTGGGTTAGACATAAGGCAGTCTCTTACACTGACACTATAAGAATACTTATCAAATTTAATTTTCTTCTAGAATGTTTTTCTGACTCATGAGGCAGACCTACCGCAACTTTCAAACCACACCTTGAAGCCCAATGCATCTTTTTCTTAGGCCAGCTATTATTGAAGGCATACAGTAGTGACATGATTCTTGTCTTCCTGCTTTATAAAACTGGATTAATTTTTTTTTCTGGTAAATGCTCCTTTATTTCTTCAGAATCTAACCTTGGTTCTTGCAGCTATACTGCTCACTTTAAATAGTATCATGTTTATTTCCTTATCCAGAAGCACATGACATGACATGTGGAGGTTTCACCCGCTAAGAGTGATGAATAACCATTACTGGGTTATGTTAAGCTTACATAAGGCTTGCTGGGAAGAGGCTGATGCCTAAAACTGAATGCTGGTAGACCAAACTGCTGCTGAAAGGCACAGAGGGAAAGGGAAAAATTCTGGTGTGCAGGAAAAAGTCATCAGTATACAACAGATGCCAGGTCAAGCCTCCAGGAGACTTAGTACCAGACTGTAGGCAGGAAACAACCTAAAATACACACATATTAATTTTCTTAAGTTTCCAGGGCAAATCTGCAAGCATAGTGTTACATGGAGGAGCAGAAAAATGAGAGTTTGCGATTTGTTACTTGAAGCAGAAGCAACATTAGAAACATCACCATATGCACTGACACTAACGAGGATTACATCTGGAAACTTCCAGGAGGTGCATCTTCTAGCTCAGTTTCTATTCAACCCTCAAGTTGACTTTATGGTTCAGTCTTTTCCAACTAATTGTTTTTCTCTGCCAGCTATATAGAAAAACTACCTGAGATCTACTAACACAGTGGTTTAATTCTTGACTATTTTCCTACTTCTAGGAAAAAATATATATAGCTCTTTATAGTGCTAAAAACTATACTGATAATGATCTCTGTCTTCTCTATTGCCACACTGTCTGCCTGGCAGAAAATTCTTAACAATGTGTTCAGTTAAGATTGTGGAAGCAAAGTTTTTTTCTTCATCAACAAGTGAATAAATGATTTAGGGATTAGCCTCTATATATTTGCTACCCTTTGATTAAATCAGTAGACGTATCTTTCAATTCTCATAAGAATATAAAAGAATTTAATAATGCAGCTACATGTGGGTTCTAAAAGTCAAAATATTCTTTTAGTTGGTGTTGAAAAACATCTCACCGTTTCTTCCAGTTAGTTCCCAAACTTCTTAGATGTGTTCTTTGCAAATAACATTCAGCAAGTATCCACAGATACTCCGCAAGTTTATAGAGACCCTGGCTTGTTCACACTAAATGTCCAGGACAATTCTGATGGAGACATATGTCCATTTGATTAAGCATGGAAAACAAAGACAAGAAAGGAAATTTTCTAATAGACAACCTGTCTTTAAAAGATGAGTTTTCAGGATCAAAAAGCAGCATACGAACACTTACTGACATTTTAGTTCTACATCTCAAATATAACAGACCAAAGACATAATTTATTAACAATTGGCACACTAGCACTGACTGGGGTCCAACTTTTAGTGCAGTGTGTTCTGATTTCTTTCTTTATTCTTTCAGCTTATTTTGACTTCTTAGAAGAGCTTTGTCATTTGCTAATGCACTACTCCAGTTCCAGACTTACGCTTGATTGTATAACATATAAACTGCATACACAATTCAAACATATTTTAAAAATATTACTGTCACAAGAAAACAATAAGTAAAAATAAGTAGTCTTTGGCAAAGTTTAACTCTTCTGTCTTAGCTTCCTTGCTTTTACAAGGATCAGTGTTTTTGTCAGACTTACTGTGTTCAACTAGATTCAGTTTTGCACTTGCATTTCAATTATTTGTGGATAATGTTTCTCCTCAAATATTTCAAGATGTTTCACCTTGATATTTTAGCAACCTATAGATCTTCCAAAAACAACAGTGAGATGTTACTGTTCCTTCTTTTCCTCCTGAAATAAAAGTTTATATGATGTTCCAAACAGAATAGTAGGGTTATAAAGTTAAATGAGAATAGATATGACAATCATGAATTAGACACGGATAGAGACTATTTATTAACTCACCGGCCTAGGCAAGCAGAAAACATCAGGCAAACAGTCCCTCACGGGGGTTCAGAGCCAGCACAGGCTTCACCATGATACCTCAATATCTCCCCATAGGTGTGAAAAACTGTCCTGGTTTTGGCTAGGATGGAGTTAATTTTCTTCTTAGTAGCTGGTACAGTGCTGTCTTTTGGATGTAAGTGTGAGAATAATGTTGATAACACACTGATGTTAGCTGTTGACAAAGACCTGAAGGACTTCAGAGTTCTAAAGATTCTCCTTCAGACTGAAAAAATACCTTTTCTCTATTTTCATCAGGAATCAAAGAGGAAAGAGTAAAGATAAAGCTCAAAAGTAAGCAGCAAAAGGAAACACTGGACACAAAACGGATAAGATTTCTTTTCTTCAAAAGCCACACTTCTTGAACATTCAAGGGCATTGGAAATTAGGCTCCTAAGTCCTGAATTTGCCTTATCACAAATTTACAGTCCAAGCAGTTCTCAGAGATCCTAGCAGTGTCCTGGGTTCTTATATTTAAACAGTGAGAATCGTAAAGCCAAGTGCAGATGGGATAAACATGAGTCATAAATTCTGGGTTTGCCACTGTGGTGGCATATCGCTTTTATGACTGAGATCCAGGTTACTTCAAGCCAGGTTTCTTCAGTTTAGTCTACAGAAGAAAAAACTGTGAAAAAGATTAACATACTTTCCTATACTGATAGATAAAACAGCTTTTAATAAACAAGTTTAGGATACTTTGATTTGATTTCTTTTTCATTTTACAAGGAAGGAGTAAAGAACATCACCATTCATATGGAGTGAGGTGGATCCATACAGAAGAGTAGGCCAGCTCCATTAAAAACTTGATGTTCAAATATCTATGTTTGAAATATCAAGGAGCACCACAGAGTGAATGATACAGTGAATGCATCAATTAAAATGCTTTGGTTTTATCAAGTGGTGGCAAGACATCAGTACACTTTTCATTATTTCACTGTTCATGCTTGGTTTGTGTTATCTTTTTACTGGGCGTACCTTGTATTTGTTTTTTAATGAGAGATTTCAAGAAACACACATGAAAGCTAAGTAGCGTGAAAACATCTCTCTGTACTCCAGAGAATGCAGGCACAGTACTCTGTGAAGACCCTCTCACAAGTCTGTTTAACCAAGAATTTTGTTTTGCTGGGGAAAGTTAAATGCTTGAGTAAAGACCACCCAAACTCTTGTATAATAACCCAGTCTGTGCACACTATGTTACCTACTGCCTATCTGCTCTAGTCAGCCTTGCTAAAGCCCATTGATCTTGGTCATCAACCCTTTCTTTTGATGAAAAGCTCCAGGCCATCAAAAATCCTCCTTAGTGACCTGCTGGACAGTGCAGTGTATTGTTTGCCCACGAGGAACTATTTCTCCCTTTCTTCGTTTCATTTTCCATCATGCGAAGCTTTAACAGTTATCTGCTTTAATGCAATATATTTTCCCCATCCTCCATCAAAAAATATGATGTTCACAAATAAATTTGAATAGCAATTGATTTAGTGTTACATCACTATGAATATACCCAATTTAGAAAGTTGTTATAAAAGGAGTTCCTAGTGTAGTGATACAGTGCAGCATGAGTGATGCAAGTAAAAAAGTTTCTATTTTAGTAGTCACCTAAAGTAAGACATCAACTCAATGAAGTCACACTCTGTCTAACTCCGGCAATACTATGGATGTGTCCATGTCTCCATGATTAGCTGTCCGTTCGTTCTTCTGTGTGTACACCATGCATTTACATCAAGGGCGGTTGTACACCCTCAGGAAGTAAGCCCTCCTGAAGTTTGAACAAATCACAAAACTGCAGTCAAAATTCCTGTTTCTGAGCTTAAAAGCAGATCTGTCTTGCTAGTGGAACAAGCATATACATTAGAAATCTGCACTGCAGATAAAGGATCTGCAGTATAGATAGAAGAAACGATCTCCTCATTAGTTCTACATATCATTTACTTGAAAACATAAACACACTATATACTTTCACCTGATAGAGGCTTTGGAACTGAGATTTCAGTCCTATGAGTACACAGCTACAAATACATGTACTAGCAAAAAGGGTTTTCCAGACAGATTTTGTTAACATCATTGCCTTTTACTGGCACACCCCATGAAAAAAACACGCAAACAACTAGATTTTAGATTTATCTCAGGTTGCCCTCAATATTACAAATGAAGCCTGTTTGAATACACTGGAAAAACACTTGCTTCTAACAGAGAGGGATTTTGTAACACATATATATATGTTTGTGTATATATATATATAAAAAAATACGCACGTGTGTACACACACACAAACATTTTGGAAATTCCACTCATATCCAAAGATTTTTAACGTGCTTCTCTCCGATACACTGTTCGGTGGTTTCTTGACAAGCCAGTGTGTACTTCCATATTTTCAAATGTACTTTGACTTGAAAATGTAATTTTCAAATGCCAAAAAGTACACAGACTGAACACCTATCAGGGATATTAAGAGGAGGAAAGACCTCAGCCATCCAGTCCCTCTGCCAGATGATACAAGAATATTGCCTGTATCACATTTTCTCTTGTTTTTTTAAGTCTCACTCACTATCCTTTTGCCGCAAGCTACAGATTATTACACTTCCTAATGTGTGCCACTTAAGTTTTTCCATTATAGCCAGAAGTTTCCCTTTCTTTAAGTCATCCTCACTCCACTTTACTCCTTTGTGCTACTCAGACTTCTCCTATCTTTAATGACAGAGAGGTTGTGTCCTTTTTTATTTTCTTTATTTTTTTTCCCTCATCCCTGCACCAGCTCCCCTTTCTCTATGGCATCATTCATGACTATTTTGGATTCACTTTCAAGTCTGCGATAGTCTTCAGCACAAAATTACTAGATTTTTCAAAGGTTTTCGTGCTTTCTCTCTTCTCTGATTCTTCCTCTTTCTAACTCGCTTGGAACATACTTCCCACAAATAACAGAAAATCCTCATAATTTCTTTCCTTTAAGCACTCTTTTACTACCACACTGAAAAACAGTTGCTGGGAAATAGGTTATGGGTGAGTGATATCATTGCCTAGTGTGCCATTACTGCCTTTATTATCCTCTGTCCCCGTGTCCCTCTCCCCTCCCACACTCCTTTTTGGCAACCTATGGCCACTGTTATCTGTTAGCCATTAAGCATTCTGGGTCAAGGTCTGCAATCAAGACTCCTAGGAACTATGACAATGCAAAATAGAAATACTAATTATTGCCCTAATGTGTTTGGACACTTATTCACGAGTTCATGCTTACCATGCGCTACATAGAAGTCAAAATGTCCATCCCATTGATATCAGTAAGGTAATTCTAATAATCCTAAATTATAACTTTCATACTAATCTAATGAGGGAAAACCTCATTAGTTACCTTCTTTTACTTTTGTTGCCTTTCTACCCATTCCTCTAGACCCTTTGAGGCAATATTTCAATTCCTTGTGGCTCCATATTAGCATGTGCCCAGTCTCTTAATCTGAGCATCCCTTTGCTTAGTTAGACAAAATCTGGGCGATACAATATTATAAAGAAATTGTCATTAGTTTCTTTCAACAGAAAACCTTCTCTCCTCACAGCCTAAAAGGAAATCTAATTAGAGGCATTAATAGTAGTACCATTGCTTCCCTCAGAGAAGCTGGAAGTGACCATGTTGTGACAGATGTAAGAGGACATTTTTTATTAGAGCAGGAAAAATTTCATGATAAAAACTCTAGTTGGATTAGCAGTGTAAGTGCTGCTTGAACTTTCCACAAATATTGCAGGTCCCAACACATCAGTTTACACCACTCAGCTTTGAAGCTGATGGATCAATTAACTGTCTTTTATTCCGGTTAAATAAATTAAACTTAGTCCATGAACAGAGACATCTGAACTACAACGAAACACTTCCCAAGCTCATTACACATGCAGGAAATTGCATTCAAGATGTACAGAGCAACATGGGAGTCAGATTTGAGGAAGGTTATATGAGTATGTGAAAGAGAGGGAAATGGAGATATGTACAACCACTAAGACAGTTTGTGTAGAATGAGCAAGGGACATTACTCATAGCACGTCATTGTTTAGAAGGGCTTGAAAAAAGCCCTGGGAGATAGTGCTTTGAGGCAGAGTAATGGGAAGAAAAGGCCTTGAATCAGGGAAATTATCTCCAGTTGTTATATCTTCCATGTTTAAAACCCAAAGCTTCATACACTGTACCATGTGGCATGGAGATAACATAAGTAGAATAACTGAGTTAGCATAAAGTGCTATCTGTGCAATGTAACTCCTTTGAGATTAACAGGATCACATCAAAAATGAACTAACTTCTTTTCTTTTTTTTTTCCTTTTAATGAAAGACACAGTGGGCATCACATGCAGTATTGGCCAACCCCTGAGGATGTTGTGAGTGACAACACTGTGTCATATTACAAGCTTTTACAGTGCCTAGTACAATGTGGCCTCCAACCCTGAAGGAGGCATCTACATACTACCTAAGGACAAATAAATTATAATAAATACATGCAAATAAACAGACATTTAACGGTAGTCAAGACACATTGTTATGCTTTCTCCATCTTAACAGCCTTTACTAAAAAGTATTTTGAACCATTTTCAGGGTTTTATTTCTAATAAATTTCCTTATAAACAATATCAAAGAGACATACCAGGAAACACGGTTTAGGTTACCATGTCACATTTTCTACGATGTTAAAGTAATGCCTTCTCTTCCTGCCCTTCTGCAGCCTGTGGAGGGGTTCTTAGCAGAAAGGGCAAAATGCTTTTTGGGTATTGCTTTCCTCTTTTTTAATTTTGTGCTGCATATTGTCTCATGCTCACTTGTCTAGGGATGCAATATGCAGAGCCACTATATCATAGTTTCAATATGACACGTTGTGAACCTTATGGCTTCTAGTCCAGGAGCCAAATGGCATTGTGTATTCCCTCCATTTGGCCTCATTTTCATGTTCCCCCTTTGCACTCAGGCTGACAAGAGGAGCATATGAAGCTTTCTTTTGCTGCTGCATCTTGACCTTGACTTTACAGCTTTAGCAAAGGCTACTTGCATGCACAGGGCAGCTATTGTCCGCAGCCAAGTCCTGCTTTCTTTTGACATTGAGAGAGTAAAAGGCCACCTGATAGAGTTCCTTCTCATCCTCAGCGTTTCTGTCCTGCTTTCTCCTTTGCAAATATTTTTGTACCGACTTTTTTTTTTCTCAGGTCAGGGTTACAGTATCTTCCTTTATTCTTTTTCTCTCTGTTGTTCCTAACCCCCCTCTCCTTTCCCTGCACACAGGCACATGCGCGCGCACACATAGACACACACGCGCACGCATACACACACAGAGGAAAATCTATATGTGTCAGACATTCAGCAAGGGAAAGACAAAGGCACTGAGTTAATTACCCATCATTTACTGCTGCTGAGAAGAACAGATGGTAGCAGGCGATATGTAAATGGCAAGGGGCAGTGAATTATTCGATTTTTTTAGATTAATCGTCGATGACAAAGGAAGTGATTACAAGCTGTGACATTTATACAAATGTATAAAGTACATAATGCTAGAAAAAAAGAGCTTAATATTATTATGAGGATGTCAGGCATGTGAACACCATTGTCATAATACAAAGCAACACATTTTGTGAGATCAGAGGATCTGCTTTTCTTTCATTTGCAAACTTTAGTAAGTCCTAGCCTCTGGAAATATAAATTTCCCAAAATGAATCCATGCCTGACAATCATGAAAAAAAAAAAAAGAAAAGAAATGTTTGGGTGCTCTTGCATATTTCCCACAATGCAGAACAGTGCCTAGTCTGAACAGCAGAGCTTGCAAGGGATGAAGCTGGTGTCGAACCAGTGCGTAGAACTGTAAAATAGAAAAATGTGCTAATAAAATACATAGGCAGGAAATTGAAAATAAGAAGAAAGGTGATGTTTAAGCTGGCAGGCCCTCTGTGAGGACAGGAGTGCAAAAAGTGAGGTGAAAGTGAAGACAGAAGTGAGTGCTGTTTGTTTACTGCTTGGCTGAAAAATACTTGTTTTAGAGACTTTGAAGGTCAGAATGACATAATTTCCAGACCAGGCCTTGCTGTTTTTACACAAATACCCAACCTGCTCATCCTCATGGTAGTCTACTGTATTTTCTGCTGCATAAATGATTAATTGGTACATGAGGAAAACAGATGCTTTCTTTTGCAGATCATAGAAACCTCTCCATCATCAAAATGTCTTCAATCACCTAATTATTAAATCTATATGGCACTAATAATACAGATGGGAGAAGCCAGTGAGCCGCAAATTTTGTTCCCTGTGAAGCATTCCAATCTACTCACTGTATCTCTTGTTTCACATCTTGCAGTGAACTACTCTCTGCAACATCAGCAAGGGAAATGGAAGGGAGAGTTTGGGGGCGAGCCTATTTATCCGCCTCAGAAATACTTTCCAATCAAGCAAGGCAAAACATCACCAAAATTACTGCGAAACACTCCACTGTTATGCATGCTTTGTTGATTACAGAGGGGTGAAGGAGGGACAGAATAACATTATATTAGTCAGCAGCACTGGATAGTACGTTTAAATCTAGCAATCCATTCTGTATGAATATTGTTTCAGGAATAAAGTGCAGGCTGAACCAATCTGCCCTGAAGAAAGAGAAGGATAAAACACTGTAGTGCACCAGTATTTTCAGTGTGGTGTTACTGGAAGCCAGATACTCAAGATAAGCCACATGAGCTGAGTTATTGGTTTCTAAGATGTTTTTCTTTTTTTTTCCTTCTAGTTAATGCAATCTTCATGAAATGCAATTAATGCAATAATATAGCTTCTACTCTGTTCAGAGGTGCACATGCAAGGTTGGATAGTATATTTGTCTTTCTCTAGACAAACATAGCATGGACCCCAGAATAAAAACGCATGTGCAGTTAGTGAAATAATCAAGCTGTATCCATTTCTCCTGACTGCAAAGACTAAACTGAAAGTGTCCCAAATCAGTTCACATTGCATATAACATCATGCTATCCACTTATTTCCATGGGAGAGGGGAATTATGAGTTAAAGTTGTCACCTGGGGGTGAGGAAAGGCACTCATTTCTCTCTTACAAGGCTAGAAAGCAGAACAAGATTCTCCCTGAAAATTAAAGAAAAGGAAAACATCCTTCCTATAGGGGAACAATGAATGAGCCATGACTTTGTAAAAATACCTAGGTGAGTGTCAATGACTGTATTTCTTAGCCATTCCCAGACAAGATGAAACGGTTTCAGCGAGAATACCCTCACTCCCTCCTCCCCCACCTCTTTTTTTTAAACAAAGGATGGATGATTTATGACATGGGCATAAGCATATACAGCTTTCTTGGACCTATAGATTCATATTTATGAGAATTTTTTTTTAATGTCATAGGTAGACCATACGTTACTGCAGACTTTCCATTATTAAAGTGTTAATGCATTCCAAAGGACAAAAAGCAACATCTACAGGGAAACATATGTTTTTATTTGGAGAAAATGGCTGAATCTGAATCCACGCCATATCTAGCCATCCATTTATACACATTCCTGTGACACAACAAATTCATGAGGGAAGAGAAAATAAAATATCCATGTATTTCTACAGCTTTCCACTGCTTTGGAGATACTTATTTATGAAAACCACAGGTAGTCATTATTTATAGTCCTGATCTTTTTGTTCTTTTATTTTTTTTACTAAAACAAAGATGAAACTGGAATTGATTTTTGGAGGGACATTTATAGTGAAAGCGGGATCATTTTATATTTTTCCAAGTTGAAATCTGTATTCATTACTAGGAAAAAATGTAAGAACAGCAAGCTAAAGTATTTTCATTTGCAGCCCGTATTTATTTTACAGGAAGGTTGTCGCGGCACCATTGCATCAAAATAGAATTTGAACTATGCTTGCACAATAAAATAAACTTCAATGCACTCTATTCATACACATTAAATTGTACACTAGGTATACATTTTTCTTGTGTGTGTGTGTGTGTATGTATGTAAACACACATTTATATAGACAGTGGTTTTTGCTTGGCTAGCTATATAATTTGTGTCTTAAGAAGGCAAGCACACTTAAAAATCACAGCCTTCCATTGAGAAGATAGATACACATATAATATTTATATGCAAATGTGTATGTTAGCCATCACGCATGTATAAGCACATTTGTTAATACTGTTTTCCTTTTTTCAATTCAGTGCTGTCCACATTAAAATAACTGTGAATTTCATTTGCTGTGCATTATAGAACGTATACATTTCAGTCTAGCTAACCTGAGAAAGCTTGAATATGCTATATGCCTAGCATCTTTCCAGTCACTGAGAAATGGATAAAAAAGTAAATAGTAGAATAGGAAGGCCTATTGTGGCAGTGAAGAGGTGAGTCAAGGCATCAAGACAGTGTTTAGTGAGAGATATCAGGCACTGGGTAGCAGTCAAATACCCCAGAAAGACTCTAGGTTATTTTTCAGTTTATTGTATGGCTTCCTACAGCTGAGCCAATAATACGTTCCATCTTAATAGGGATATAATAAAAATACTAGCTAGCTGGGAAAGCAAATATTTTCCTTTAAGTCACTTTCATGTTTATTAACATGAATTTTCATTTTTCCATTAACATGCATATCTATCTTTGTGTATTATGCTTAAAAACACACATCATAAGAGCAAACATTACTAAAAAATATATTCGGTAAAGCACATATAGATATATCATTTTATTTTTGGTAGGCTTTAAGCATTGCAAGTCCTTTAAAATTATCACATTACTAATATCTTCCTATTCCTAAAATACCTCTCAGCGTTCTGGACTGTGCCTTTCCAAAAGCACATAAGCAAGTCAGGCAGCATTAGTACTCCAAAAATACCAAAACAAAGCAACAACAAAACAGATAGAGAAACACTTAAACGATGTCCCTTTGAGCATTTCTTTCAATTCACTTCGGCTGACTCCGCTTTTATATAGGTTATAGGATTTACTATAGCAACATCACAGCCCTCTCCTTCCCCCCCTCAAAAAAAGTGTACTTCCCCTTTCTTTGTGACTTAAATCAAACCAATAGAGCCCTCTATTGGTAAAACTTCAGATAGCTACAGATGTTCTGTGGAATAAGGAGGCAATACTTATCATAGCCTACGCCATCATGCTCCACCTGGAGCCAATGGCAGATGTTTTTGGACATAGCATTAGCAAAGAGCTCTGAGAGAAATGGTCTGTTTTATTCCGCAGGTATTATATTTCTTTTTCTTTTTTTTTCTTAATGCAACAGCACTACACAAAGTGGTTATTGTGAAACTTGAGCACATCACCGTACAAACCCGTAACATGTATTATAGCACTTTGTTCCCTTCAAAAACATTTCAGTGTCTGGAAAGGATGCAAAAATATTACACCTCGCCTTGATTCAATATTTTTACTTCGATAAGTACAGGATTTTGACTCACCTTTCAGAAGCTATTTGGGACATCATTCACTGTTCAGTCCTACAAATTAATTAAAACCTTGGGTACATTATAATTAAGGAGCCTAAGGTCAGCTTACCTCAGCAACCTTAAAATGTGTTACTTTATCCACTAATGTAGGAAAGAGTATATCAGGGGTGGAGGTTATTCCTTCAAAAAAATGCAAGGAGCTAAAACCAGAAACTCTTTACAGAGAGAGGACTTTGAGACTTCAGAGAGATTTTTCTCAGGTCAAACAGCCAAAGTTAAAAAACAGTGATTAGTCCTTATGATTTGTCTGAGAATTAACCCCTCTCAGCTGAATTCCTGACAAAACAGCTGCTTATAGCCACATGGATCCAAGTACCTAAGGCATTATTGACTTCACAGAGCACTTTGTGGAGCAAGCAGGAGGCAGGAAGAGACTTTGTAGGAAGACAGACTGTAATAAATATCTGTTTCTTTGATGAGATAATTGTCCATATTTTGGCTTCAATGTAGCGGGAATTCATGACCCTTTAGCTAGTTATGTATTTACATATATTCATTAACATTAGCACTTTGCGATTATTAAGTGGATGTATTTATTGTTTTATTATTAAGGAAAGCACTGGTTTATCCGAGGTAGAAAGTTCATCATTTCTATTTTGCATATGGAGAACCAAAGTGAAAAAGCAGATTTAGGCTGCCACTGAAGTGATCTGTGAGTCCACAGCATGGTAAGACATGTCCCCAGTCACTGCAAATGGAACTACATGTTTTTACCTAGAGCACTGAGTGAAAAGAGGTTGGTGCACACAAATGATTAACCAGATATCGAGATGGGGCATGATGAGATCCAGAATACAAGCTGAAAAGCTCAAAGGCCTCTTGGGTCTCACAGCTGAGATGCAGCCTAATATCAAGGTCACAAGGGAAGTCTGTAGCTGATGCAGCTCCTGAAAGCAGATAAAGAAGTCTGGTGCTTCCAACTGTTTGGAACTAACATGGCCTCTGGCTCCTTCTGTCAGTACCACATGTTCTTGTTCTGACTGACTCCAGGACCCTTCTGAAAGTCAACATCATTTCTTCCAGCTGTCCTCGAAGTTCATCTGGTACATGGAGGTAGGTTCTGAGCCCTAGCTGGGGCTGCACAGGAAATATTAAAGCAAACTCATCCATCTTCATGTCTCCACGGGTCGTTCTTTCCTTCTTTAATAACACTCTTGTATCTACCCTACCTTTATGGCCAAACCATGGTCTCTCACCTGTTTTCTTCATGCCCATTGCCTTTACTCGTCTTTCTGTGGGCAAGAAACTAAAAAGCTAAACATATTGTATGCTTCTAAATGTAAAAAATATGTCCAATTATTTCTTTGTTGCAAAGGTGCAGTAGCTTGTTGGGCGTTTTGTTTGGCTGGTTTTGTGTTTGGGTTGTTGTTTTTTTTACTTTCTAAACTCAATTGAACTGCAAAAACTAAAAAAAGCTGTGGGTGCTCAATACACTAAAATGTTCACAAAAAAAGCTTCCTTTCAAGTTAAATTAGGGTTGTTGCATTTCCAGTGACTTCTAATCACCCTTTTGTGTGACACAAAGATAAAGTAGTTCTGGAAGGTGTTTGGGAGGCCCTGGGGTCTACCTGAAAATGTGACACAGTCAAAACACAGGAAGTCCTTCCCTGGAGATTTTCTGCCCTCATTCCCTAACAATTTATGAACATCCTGTGTGTTCTGCAAACCGGGCATCTCTATGAAGCCATGTAACTCCGTGGGAATTACCTAAATCATACTGCGGAAAGACATGTCCCTGGCATGCTTCTATCTGAGTTCTTGGGTATCTCTGCAAGCACTACCTAAGAAAGTGCTGAGGGGAAAAGTAGAAATGAGAAAAGTCCTTGTGAACTCTAAGTGAACCTGCTATAACAAATCAGTCTGCTAATTTGCTTTTCAAGTCTTGCAAGCACTGTTTCAGTATAAGTGGGTTTCTGTGCATTTCTCTGGGCATAGGATCTCTATGCTTTGCTTGGGAGCACAATGGATAGGACCAAAAAGGGAGAGAACAGGAGCCTAACTGATGCGTCTCATTTAATTTTTCCTCTTTCTTTTACATGCTGTTTATTGATTTTTCTTTCTACATTTTCCAGACAACATAACGGCCTTTAAACCACCTAAAGCCTTGGAAAAGCGTTTTGGTTTGTTTTGGTTTTTTTTATTTCACAAATCTCTCTTATTTAACTAGGTACAGCAGTGTAATTTTTTAACTCTTTTGAGCAGAAGTGATGACTTTCTGAAAATGATGTTACTCCACGATTAAACAGAAGAAAATGCCACTGTGTTAAAAACAGCTTGCCTCACACCCCGAAGCTCTTGATGCTATAAATAACGGAAGCTGCCAGCCTGCAGCTCGCCATCTTCCACTGCACAGACATGCCGTAGCGCTAGTGAGGGATGCAATTGCTGCATTCACCTGAGGAGAGAGTATTCTGGCGTCTCGTCAGTGTCTACTAAGCAAGGGCTTCCAATTGGCTGATTTTTACCCTGTTAGGAAAATTACAGCAGTCCTTGTTAAATTTCTTCCCTTCTTTCTTGCCCAGAGCGGCACAGGTAACAAGTTTGGATGGATACAGTGTGGGTGTGACTGCTGAAAAAATGCAGTAACAAAGACATTAAAGGGAAGGCAGTTTCGAATCTCCAGTCTTTCAAGGAGAAAATAGCAGGAATAAAATAAATCAAGGCAAACACTGCATATAATCTGAGCTTTGTAATGCACAAGAAAAATAATCTTTAGAAATAATTGTGGGACACAACCTCACAGAGGAAGATGCTAAAATTATTCTGAAATATTTTGACTGTGTGTGTAGCTTATAAACTTATTTTAGCCTGTGGAAAAGAAAGAAAACATGAACCCCATGTTGCAAGGTTGCACTCATCGTGGGATAAAGTAAAAAAGAAGATGTTGCCATGTTGCACAGGAAGGTGATGTGGAACAAAGAAAGATTAAATCAAGCCACCTGGATGAGATGTGTGCTCAGATCTCACCTCTCTCTGAGTGAAGGAAGGCTCACCCGCTTCAGCAGCCATGACCCTTTCACTCAGACATTACCAGCAGGGTGCCAATAACTGGGATAAGTATATGGACTGGATGGGAAAATGCATCACTAATCCTCACCAGATATGAGCAGAAAGGCCCTCAAAGAGAGCGTGCCTACACCTCCTTCTAAGAAAGCCCTGACCCCTGCCATAGCTCCATTTGTTCACAAAGGGTTACAGTGCTGCTCTGCCTCTTCTTCCACACACAACCTGGTGGCATGAGCATGCTGGTACCTTTTCTTCTTCCAGGCTGGGAGTACAATCACCTTCAGAAAGATTAGTCACATCAGTGTCAACACAATCCAGCAAGAGACAAAGCTTCAGTGAGCACAGTTTACTGGAGAGTAAAGGAAAATTCTTTTTACTAAGCACAGTGACAAAGCACTGGGCAGAGGCAGCAAGCAAGCTGCAGAGCCCTTACTTGTGACACCACAGCAGCAGCAATTCGGCTCAGCCCCTCTGCACCTCCCTACAGCTTTCCCTGTCAGGGTCATGCTGCAAAACATGGCTGCGTCCAAGAAATGAGAGGGGCAGGCAGGAAACCACAGCTGAATTCCCCACGGATCTCAGGCAGTTTATAATTGCCTGTTGGTAGGTAGGTTCCTCAACGGTGTGCATGTTGCTTAAAGGTCAGTGCACATTCTCCTTAAAATGTCAGGGTGTATTTGTACTCTACTGCATGCTTTTTATTTCCCTCAGAAACTGCACAGGGGAAGTAGAGCTGATTTTAGGCTCTAGAAGCATTGCCTGCACTAGGAATGCTTAACTATTTTCTTTTTCTCAGACTGGTTAATTTTCATTTCCAGTCTTCCCAAACTTTGGGGAGCCTTCTGCTCAGATGAGTGGGTACCAAGCTGGCAATTTTTACCTGTTGCTTTTACTGATTTAGATTAACATCAACACTGCTTTAACATGCTTCTGCAGTTAATATACTGCACTGAGCTGAGGAGCAAAGAGAAAGGCAATGACCAATTCACCTTCCAGCTTAATAATCTATTTGGATAAGGCTGAAAGCAAACCTTGGTTTTGACTGTAAGCAGTGATGTCCTCAGAGCCAGAGACGTTATTATATACTTGTGATCAATATATGTTGCAAAGCAATGTCTTTTTTTTTCTGCTTTAACCTCTGGAAGGTATAGGTCTCCAAAACACTAAAATAAATCACACTATTGATAATTACAGGTTCTAAATTTTTTACTTGACACAGCTACAATATGAATGCCATGAAGCCTAAAATACAAACTATCAACAAGCTCAAATATGTAGAAAAAGGACATGAAATATGATTACAAAGGATAGTCCTGAATCAGAGCTTACAGCAAATGCAACCTGACTTTACCTTGAAGGTTGGGAAGTGCAGTAGTCTGTATTTGCTGTTTAAGAAAAAGCTATTGCATGTGACTTTATAGTTCACAAAAGATTTTGGGCAGAAAACTCTAGACTGTCTCATCTTCTAATTGTCCATAGAAAATATTCATGTTTAGCCATTAATGCACCCAGAGTTGAGAATAATTGCATTGACCCTAGAAAATGGACATTTATAGCAATATTTTTACCTTAAATATTCTTTTGTACCCTGACAACTAAAGACAGCCTGGCAGAGACACCAATAGTTTCTTTGCATTGTCTTTGATGATCTCCTTCTAACCCACATCTTTCTTTCCTTTATTTCCAAAACCTGTCCTTTTTCCCTGCTTCCAGCTTTCACTCAGAAAACACCACATATTCCAGCATTCTGCAGTTTTCTTGCTTCTTAATGAGGAGCACAAACATTTATCCCCATTAGCTGTTTGCGCAGTTCCCATCAGTAAGTTTCGGACAGACTGAAATGCTCCAAATCCCTTTGCCAATTCCCTAAATCATCCAGTGCCATCTTTTTTTGTCTCTGACTTTGTTTCTTTCTTTGGTACTAGTTGATAATTTTATGGCCACATACAGGGCCAGGTCTGGAAGAAGCAAGAAACAATGAAAAAGTAGATCCAAGGAATATAAAGAATATTGGTAAAGCTATGATGTTTCAAACTGCTTAGACTAGTTTCTGGTAAATAAATCATGTTCTTTTTCTTAAGACAGTGTTGTGATAAATTAAAGCTATTACTATGCAACTACTTATATCACATTCCTATAAAATTCAATTGTCACTTGCAAAGTGATATTTATCCTCTTTTATTTTATGCTGTCAAGGAGACTTAAGTAAAGGCTGCAGTGCTTTAAATTCCAGCTTTCAGTTCGGGAAAATACCAGAAAAAAGACAAATAGAGTTCAGTCAGACTGCAGATATGAGTGTCTCGAGCGCCCAGGTGAGCTATGCCGCTCCATCTGCACTGTGCTCTCTGTGCCAGGCTGCTTGGCAAGGAAAAGGAACGGACAGGACCCTGCTGTCCAGGCATTGCAGAAGACATGAATCTTGTCAATTTTGGATTGGATTCCCTGCCAGTTATCAAGCAGGCAGCCAGCAAACTGCAGCACACCACACAGCAAAGCGCACATCAGAGTTTCTGTGACCCACTGCCCTCCCAGGGATGGCACTTGTTAAGGCATTTCTGCAGGCTCCCTGTCTCTAGGTACTACAGAGACCAAAACCAATTAACAAGGTTGACTGCATTTGCACCAACTGAAACACAAGCCTATGTTTATGTACAGCATAGCTTAGAGCAGCTTTAACATGTGAATCAAAATGAAATCTCTTTCTCTGGACAAGATTATATAGGAGTTATAAGCGGGCATCTCAAGGGTTAAATTTCTTTGTATTTCTATTACTTTAAGGTACCAAACTCCCACATTTTTTATTGTTTTCTCGAGAGTTTTGGTCACTTCCAAGAGATTTTATCACTATATTCTTCATGTTAGCAAGGACTGCAGTTGTATTCAAAGCATACTGTGATGGTGAACAGAAAAAACACTTAAAATCAAGATTTCTCTGTTACTAACTCAATATATTTTTTTTCTGGATTAAATTAATATTTTGTAGCTGGTGAAGACGTTATTTAATTTTCTCTTAAAATTCTTCCTTTAAGCATCATGATTTCCTAAAGTGTCTCTCTCTCTTTTCTTCTCTGATTTTCTTATATTCCTTCAGTTTCATTCTATTCTTCATCTTATCCACTGCAATCTCTTCCAGTCAAGATATGGATCAATAACTAGAGCCTTCTGAAATGATAGAAAAATGTATTTAAAGGAAAAAGGAAAGAAAAAATATCTTACAGATGTCATTTACAGATTATATTCTGCTAGTTTCATCAACTTGCAATCAATGAGCCACAAGTATGAGACTTTGCACTTAAGTTTATCTTAACGTGAATAAAACCAGAGGCCTGAACTGTAACACTTTTACAACATCTAGAGAGTATGGATTCTTTGGAGGCCTCCATAAGGGGCCATGAAAAACTTAGACTTGCCCTTGGAGCTGACCAGACTGTTGCGCTTCTCCTCTCAGATTAATTTAGCCAGGCCCTGATGATCCCCAGAGCTGCTATCAAAATGGTCAGGGCTTAGAAAATTCAGGCCTTGGTAACCCTACAGCCAGTTCAGAAAGCTGCTCCCTAGCAGCTCGGCAGCAGCAACAGCTGACAGCACTTCACTCTTGTGCTTTGCTCTATCCCTGGCTCCAGATAAGATGCTGTGTCTACTTCATACAAGAAGCAGCACCTTCAAGGTAATTTATGAGAGTTACCTAGGGTACCTGAAGACTTGGATGCATGACTGCGTTAGAGTTTACTAGCCCATTGTTTGTTGGCTGAGCTACTGTAATCACTGGTAGATGACTCTGTGTATACTGTTAGCCCATCCCAGGTGTAAAGTGATGTGACTTAATTGAAGCCTTTGGATTTAAAGTTAATTGAAAGAGGTAACCTGGGTTCAGCAGTAGCAGTCATTTTTTCTCCTTCTTAGTAGCTGGTGCAGCACTGTGTTTCTGACTTTCAGTCTG
>WYDI02005163.1:90063-104452 GCA_009867235.2 Psittacus erithacus | reverse complement strand
GGGGCTTGAGTAAAACATCTGAAATGCTTTTATAAATCTGGCTCTAATGAATGATATTTACTTGTGGAGTTCATATTTACTTGTGGAGTTCATTGTTTAGGTATAAAGTAACCATAAAAATCCACCAGAAGTAAGCACTCTCCAAAACTCGTTTATCAAGTTAAAAGTGTGCTAACTTCTTGGGAACCCTCCAGAAATACCTATTCTTATCACCTTTCCTTGAAGTGGCATTCACAGAAACCAGACTATTTCAAAACCTACAACAGTCTTCTCTCACTATCATGCATCAGATTTAGACTTTAATACTGTGCTTTTCCTCATCTCCCACATCTCACAGAGATGGTGAGGAGCCACAAGTTGTAATCAGAAAAGGACTCAGTCCTGACATCAAGAATATCCATCAACTGGAACCTGCCCAGATGTCTTTCTTGGGGTTATAAATATATTCCCCAAAATAAAATATATTCCAGAGCACCAACAATGCTTTCCTGGGACATGTTGGGATACTGAGCATCCTGTTGGAGAAGAGAACTCCATGACTTTCATCTTCTGCTAGTTTGTCTACTCAATTTATACTTTTCTTTTTCATTTTTCGGAGCTCTAAGATGGGAAACCACAGTCCCAGCCTTAGGGTTAATGCGATTAGGAATGTTAATACAGTTCAGCCGAACTACAAAGATAGAGCCTGACTTTGTAATGCATGTGGAGGATGCTAGGCATCAGTTTTACATTCAGCAGAAATGTATACATATCCGATAGGCCTATCCTGAGCCATTTGCCCAGTTATCATCAGGACATGCTGCAAACATTGATACTCCTCATACCGGGTTGTGTATGTGAAATGCAGTTTATCTTTGTAATACTGATACAAAATACATTACTAATTATATACCATAGCATCTATGTATGTAAAACACTTTGTAACCATTAACATGGTGTATGCCATATTATACTGATGGCACAGTACAGGAATATTTCACAGATTGATTTCATTACACAGCTAATGCCTTGTGCCTCCAAAGCAGAGGTAAATAGTAAACCAGTTTACAGCATTTGAAACCTAATCTTCACATCTGCTTTGTTCTAAATGCTGCAAGATAAAGCATTGGAATAGTGATTACAGAGAGTTTATGCCTAAAGCAAGTTTTACTGCTTGTAGGTATCATAAAATCACATACCATGCCTGCTACTTTAACTCTGGTAAGTGCATCTTGCATTCAGTGATGCAGTTTCCAGATGTCATTACTGTCAGTTCATTTGTTATTCCCCCAGTTCCTCTACCCTGGCCCTGTCTGAATGGTTCCTTTTTTAACATTGTCAGAGGATTTCTATTTCTTCAAAAGTATGCACTCCACATAGGATCCCTGTAGCTGCAACAGCAGTTGTTCCAAGCGATATGCAATAGCAGGACCAGCAGATATATAAACACATGAATCTTCATTCTGTACAGCACTGGCCTCTTACCCTGACCAGCAAAGTGAGCCAGATCATTTCACTCGGTAATGGTCCATTCAGACTAATTCACAACTGCTTTCCTCTTCAGTGGAGAACAGGACAGGAAGGCAACCCGAGGCACTGCAAGATGGAAGCCCACTGCATTTCACTGAGAGAATAGGTAGCTTTCAGTCTTGCAAGAGCCTGTGTGAAAAAAGTTAAACCAAAATCCCACTTGGGACCAAGCATGCCACTTTGAAAGCTTGGTGGAAATGCATGGTTTTGGTTAGAATTTGGTGTGACTTCCACAAGCAGTGTCAGCCACAGAGCTCCAGCAATTGACATGCATATGTGTAGCTCACAGCCTTATCGAGTGGTGACATTCAATCTCTGTTCACACTTACTGGTAATGCCCACCACTGGAAGGTGGTGGCATATGTCCATTGCTACACGGCTGCTTCAGGCCCTAAGATTTCCATGAAAAGTGAAGTTTCCAGTGTCTGTATTTACTAGTATAATTTTCTAAATACAGAATATATCCAAACCAAAGAAGGCCATTGCCTTACTTACCTCACCACTGTGGAATTCTGAAGTCTATGAAGATTATTTAAAGATGAGTATTCATTTTTTTTATTATTCAGCATTTTTGCAATCCAAACTCTCTGGTACTGTCACAACCTCCAAAATCCTAAATGCCATACTCGCAACTGCAGTTCTTGACAAACACAACCATATAATTAAGTGCTGGCAGTTACTCAAAAGTATTTTAAAAACCAGGAAACGTGAAAACAACATAAAATAATAGCGTAATACAAAAGAATAATAATACAAATCATAGAGTGCATTTCTCCTGTTAGCTCTGTGAAAACACTCTAATTTTAAGTTTAGCTGAAACTATTGCAATATCTTTATTTTAACTGATCTGGAGTGACATTAAGGATAACATGTCCCATTACAGACCATAAGTCAAGGTGAGACAAATGATGTCAAGTCTTAGGTGTTATTCCTGTCTGTAATTCTCCATTTCTGCTTTTCATCTCCTGCCTTTTTGGATACAAGGGGTTTGTTCTGGCCAAGCAGAAGTTATCTTTTCCCACAGCCTGCACTACTTTGGTGAAGACTTCAGTGTTCTTGCCAAGTGGCCTGAACTCTAGGGATTTGCTCCAAGTGCCCCAAAGTTTTCCAAGAGGGCATCACCTTACCATGGAGCTGTTGCCAGAGTCTTCTAGCAGCATGAGATAAAAGGTCTCAGATGAGTGATTCTTCAGCTTCTAAATATGAACCATTTAAACATAAACCATCTGACTTTAGAATATTCTCAGTAATTCAGTTTGTTCAAAAACTGAACAACCTAAAATATCAGTAACTATACATGGGGTTGGTGGATGAACAAATACTTTAGAAAAAGAAAGAATTGTCCTAACTGTTGTTTAAAGAACCTTTTGTTTCAGACCATGGCTGAAAATAAGACACAGATCTGTAACTGTTAATGATGGAGGAAGCTCAAAATCTTCCAAGATGGTTTTCTGCACTCTTGATCGTAGGAACCCCCTGTTCTAAGACTCACCTGCTTTCTTTCTTAATGCATAGTTGTACAGGGATTGATGTCCTGCCCTTCATTTTTGCTGTTTCCTACATCCTTCCTCAAACATTCTTAGATCAAAATCAAACCCCGACTCCTGCCAGCCCTAACAGGCACAATCTTTTAAGCATTTTGAAAAACAAAGCACCTATAAAAGATAGCTTAGGGAGACTTGAATCATGAGGCAAAGAGGTGAAAGAAATTTTCAGCTGATTCAGCTCATCAGTATGTCTGATACCAGCCATAAAATAGCTTAAGTGATGTTCTTGGTCTCCTTAACTGTGAGGATTTGTTTTGCTATCACAAAATTACTTGCAACTAGACACTACAAACTGAAGGAAAACATCAAATATCAGAAGACTGAAAGAAAAAGACAAGCATTGAGTATTTCAGCCTCTCTTCCTCTATCCACTGTGACAATGACATTTTACCAGTGGAGAAATTAAAATTAAGAGCTTGTGGAAAGGTTTCAGCTGTAGAAGAAAGGGAAAGAAACACTAGCCAAAGTGGTACCTTCCGCATGTTTCAGACTGCTCAGAGAGGGTCAGAAGGAGCGAAGGAGTTTCCTCTGACACAAAGGAATATGATTCACGCTGCGGGACTTATAACTAGTCCTGTTCCTCTGGCCAGCTGAGGGAAGATGATGAATAGAGGTGAAACCAGTACCCAGGATTTATTTCCTAGCATCACAATATTTCAGAAGAAAAAGACAGGCTCTTGTGCTTCCTGCAATGTCAAATGCCACAGACAAGCTGAGTAAACTGGGACAAGACAAGGATAAGCTAAGATAAAGACTTGTCTCCCTCAACTTGTAGAATAAGAATAGAGTTGATCAAGAGCTACTCTGGCTGCCTTAGGACTGCAAAACCTCTCGCATCTGCTATTCAGTCACCCCTAATGTCTCTAACAGTCTGCTTCACAAAATTCCCATCACAAGAGGAGCTTCAACAAAATCATGGTCCTCAGTAAAACATAAAACACATGAAGCTATCACAGATGTTGTCACACCTCTCCATAGTTACTGCCTCTGGTACTAGGATAGCTACTTATTTTATCCATACTGTACTTTTCCCTGACTGAAACAGAGAAACCCAGGCAAACACTGATTGTCTTTTGAATTGGGGGGTAAGGGAGAGAGGGGGAGTTGGATTTAAAAAACATTATTTGAAAAGAATTATTTAAAAAAATAAGTACTTTGTTTGCCCTTTGAGGCTCCAAAGGGCATTTGTACAACAAGCTAAAAAGACAAGAAAGCAAGCTAAATTTTCATAAATGTTTATTCTAATTAATGAACATGGTGGAATAAATAGCACATCACATAAATGCCTGAACATGTCTTAAGATAACAAATCTATAATATACAGCAAAAATACCTTCTTTAACTCTTAACTTTTTAATTTTACCTGATTCAATGGGTCTATTTCCAACATGAACAGCTCTGAGTTATTTATACAAGGCAGCTGTACATTACTGAAGTATCCCTTATTATGCTTTTCACTGTTTTGCCAAACCTAAACACATAAATCTTCATGCTTCAGGTAAGATCTGCACTTTTATTTTCCACAGCTGAGCATTGTCTCATCAGCACATATTTCTCCAGAACCCAGAAAAGAACCTAGTAACACCTGCAAACTCTGCTCAGAGCATACACACTGCAAATCAAAACACAGAAGGACACTGATGGAGTTGCTTTTCTGTGTCAGAGACATGGAGAAAGGCATATAGCAAAGAGCTGTGTGGACAGTCCTTGCTGCAGTCTGGGCATGGAGAAACTGAAAAAGAGACTCCAGAAAGATGAGAAATCATTTTGAACCAAACAAATAAATACTCCAAACTAGTTACTGCAAGTACCATTCTGATAATGCAATATCCCACTACATTTTCTGAAGGATTTCTCTCTTTATTGAGCCAGATGCACACAAGTGCTGGAAGGGAATTCAGATCAAACTACAGCTGTGTAGGCTTAGTTGACTATACCCCACTTGAAGAACAGAAAGGAACCAGCTTGCACAGGATTTTATCTGAAGGACAGGGCTCGGCCATCTACCCTAAAGTGAGATGAATCACTGTGGGAGGCTAGTCATGGTTCCTTTGCCTGCTGGAGGAGTCCAAATGAGTGGGTGAGATGAATTATGTAGATGTCTCAAAGCAAGGAGAAGGACTTGCACCATTGTGTTGCATTAATCTGTGCAGTAATTGAGTGGCATCAGCAGCGTTAGAAGCCAGTGGATGCAGGACCTTTTGTTTTCCTTTTCAGGGCCAGAAGCCAGCTCCCACCCCAGCCAGTAAGTGTAGCTGTCAGTTGCAGAAACCCAGAATTATAGCTGGCTTAAAATAACACCCATCCTCTCAGGAGCTGGTGCAGCATCATTCCCCACTCAAAAGCTGTTCACTAGCTTTGGGAAAAGATCAAACACTATTTGTATGAACTTCTAGAATGTGGTTTAATTTATTTAATGTTTTGCTGGTCTTTTTGAGAGAAAGGGCAGCAGAACTTGTGGAAGTTCTGGAAGTGTTTTTCAATATGCGTCAGGTTGGGAATAAGCATAAGGAAAAGCTCCTCTTTCAAGATACCTCTCCTTCCTTTCTGCTATGATAACCATGTCAGCTGAAATCAAGTTAGGAATGTACGATATAGCTTTCACAGCTGGGGATGTTCAGATCTGAGATGTTGATAGGCAGATGCAGAGCTAAAGTACACCTACAAAATCAGAAATGGGGTTCATGCAACAGCTTCCATTGCTTTGGGTTATTCTGATTCAGACTTCTGCCTGGGGATATCTTTAATCTATGATTCTAAAGGAAAAAAAGGAAAAACAGACTAGGCAGTCCCAAAGAAACATTTCAACCCATTGCTTTTATTCTTTCTTCATAACTTACTGCAAGTCTGAACTACTTTTGGGTTAAAAAAAAAAAAATAGAATAAAAGAAAATAATCAATGTTTCAATACATCTGACACTTGCTCCTGCCTCCATTATGTGCATCACTGAAAAGCAAGGAAGATGTGCCAAAATAACACAAAATGACTGTTCTTCCTCCCATGCTCCCAGCAAGGCAGAAAGCACTAGCCTTATGAGAATGTGTTTGAAAAAGCAACTGTGTCTTATCCTCCACTGAACTCCATGGAAACATCAATGGAACACATTGCTGGACCGTAGCCTAAAGCTGGGGCTTAGCTCAGGTTTTTTGAATTTGTTCTTATTTTGTCCAAACAGCCTACGGATCTCTGGTGCAGCTCTGCTGGCCTGTCAGGAGCTAAACTGAGCTCCCATACTTCTTTTTAAACAAGATACCAAGCAACCATGAAATGGTATTGACTTTCAGTATTTGACCCGGTAACCTATAGGAGGAATGCAGGTAAAACTTTGTTGACTAATGCTGCATTATGTAAAGCCAGGATCAGATAAGTGCTGGTATTTTTCCTGCGCTTGCCATGATGAATAAAAGCACACAAAGCTTTATTTCAAAATATAGATGAGGTTAGACTGAGCAATTCCTGTAGCTCTTTTAAAAATTACACAGTTGAAAAAAGGATTGTCAATCAATTTTATAAGGAACAATGAATGCTAAACCTCATTCAAGACTGTTTCTGTACTGATCTTATTTTCTTAGTATAGAGCGCATTATTGTGATGTACATATCAGATGGTATCTTTATACCCTGTTCTTTGAATGATTTCATCTTTCGCACAAAAGCCACAAGAGAATCCTGAAAAACCTTTTCAATTTGTTGATCTGAAAGAGTATTTGAAAACTGGAGAAGCCTAGTTATTTCATATCCTTGACTTCGTTATTTTTACAAAGTACAGCTACATGTGTTCCATTTTAACCAATAAGTAGGCCCCTGAAAAGTATAAATATGCCACTCAGTATGCAGGGTTTTTTCCCTGTCTGCAACAAGATGTTCTGCCAACTAATTCATATTTGCATGACACTGTAATATTTCCATTAGTCTGGCTGATGAAAGTTTTAGGAGTCTGAACGTGTTGGCAAGTTAAGAAACTTTACCTCTTCTTGAGAAGGAAAGAAAGAAAGCAGAGTCAGACTAAAGAACTAAAACAAATCATCATGACTTAGAAAAATGTGAATTTTAGTTAAATTAGCTTCTTACATTTGTTTTAGGTAGGAGAGCAATTCCATTTTTTAATGTTCTGCTGTTTGAAATGTTTTGAGGAAATCAACAATAGAAGTGAAAGGGGCATAAGAGTTGGGCATAAAGCCAGAATAGGTCACATTCATGAGTGAATGTAGTCCAGAACTCTGCTATCTTCAAAAACAAGAGATGAGTCAAACACTGAAAGCAGCCAAAGGCCAGAAGGATGAGATAAAGTATAGCAAGGAGACAACCCTGAACAATTCCCTACTTTATAAATCCTAAGAGTAGCTCTCAGACCTTGTCCACCAAACCTTACCTTGGATAGGCAAGTAGGGTCTACCAGAACAAGTCTCCTCCCTGAAAATGGCAAGAGGCCAAAGCGCTAGAAATTAATGTAATACAGGAGACAATAAATAAAGAAATAGATGCGTCTGACTGAAAGCAGGCAGGTAATCAGGATGCTAAAGCCTCTGCTGCTTTGAGAAATAAGGGTCAAAGAAATCACATAGGCTCACAGGCTTTTCAAAGAGAAAAGCACTGTTCTGTTTGTATCCTCAGAGACCCATGTGAAATTCAAGCCCCCCTCATCTTACCTGAGAGAGAATCACAAGCCCTGGAATAGGGAAGTTACCTTTATTTTTGCTTCTTTACATTAGAAAAACCCAGCAAACAAAAATACGAAGGTTGAATGATAAAATATGGTAAAAATAATAAACTTAGACCAAGAATATTGGACAAGAACCCACAGCTCCAGATCCTGCTGCTGGGGCCAGGGAAAAAGAATACACCTCCTAACCCTCCCATAGGTTTCTTCTTGTTGTCAGGCAACACTTCTACATACTTTAATGCATTCATTAACCACTGATTAAAGAACTCACAATTTACCCTTAATTAGCTCATCAGCATCTTGCAGTCAGCCATGTGTGGCATACACATTTTTAATCCTACTCCACTGAAAACTAACTTGATTCTGCAGATTATTTTGTGCATCGCTATTCCTCAGTGCAGGCTGTTTTCAAAACTGATATTATAAGTCTTACTATGTGGTAGAGCTGAAGGGTTTTCTTCTCAGGTTTACACTGGAATAACATTTGTGGCTTCCAGAAATGTCATACAGATGAGGAATCCAGCCTATCTCAGCTTATAAGAGTTGTTTGTTGTTTTGCTTGGGTTTTTTTTTAACATGTTAAGGACTACACATTCATAAAGGCCTTTATTAAAAGTCCAAGCGTAGAGTGCTGCAGGACATTCTTTTCCTGCAAATTCTTGTGCCTACGTATTGCTCCATGTAACATTGCAGAACCTCAGACAAGAACAACTGAACCTACCACACTATTGTGCTTATGTAAAGCAATCTCTTTGAGCCTGAAGCCATGTTTCAACTCCAGTAAAAATGTTAATGGTCTACAAAGTTTCCTAGCCAGTGGAAGAAAGCTTTATTTGCCTTTTTTCCCACGTGCTCTCCATTATAACTCTGCAGATGTCACTGGGATCATCCCAGGGATGACTGTGCTGCTGCTGCATTAAATCCTTTCTTAAGGGATAAGAATAAATGTGATGCCTTCACTTGGCTAAAAACACCACTGGCAAAAAAAGCAGGAGCCAGCAGATCTCTGATTTGTGGTCCTGCAAAAGCTCCAGTAGGAAGCAGTTCAAAGATACACATTCTTCTAATGGTAGGACGACATGATGCTCTTGTTAATTAAAGCCACCTTAACTTTTGGATTCACAGTTCCTCATGATCTTTCCACTGGCTTGTTCACACTGTTCTTACGAATTGAAAACAAGTCTTTGAGGGACCATTTCAAAAGTCTTTACCTTTCCATACCATAAAATCAGAGCCAGAATAGTTCCAATCTAGCTAAGTGCAGTCTTTAAAATCTGTAAACAGCAGCGGGTGAGAGTGAGCTATGCCTAATGATCCTCAGCCCACTAGAACATATGCTTGTCAGTACCGCAGACTAAGTGCCAGGATTTATTATGTAAATTATTGTACAACCATTCCTTAGGGCTCCAATACTAATGACTTGGTGTGAAAGCAGATCACGTGCAGGAAAGAAAATCAAGAAAAAAAACACATTATTCATCTCTGTTTTTATTTCTGCCATCTACCATCCATTCTCCAATATCAGCCAGACTGTTTCTTGAGATAAATCTTTTCATCCAGTAGTGACTGCGAATGAGTTCCTATGTTTGTGTCTGCAAAGGGTTCTAATAATAGTAGAGACATTTTGATACACACTGAGAACCAGAAAGGGAAATGAAAAAAAATTTGACCCAAAAGACCATCTTACTTTGTACCCTTTGGATTCCATAAGAAAGTATGTTTACACAATTTATGAAAGTTGCCAACATTTTTGTAAGTTGGTTGTTGGTTTTCTGGATTTTTGTTCTTTTTTTTTGGTGTGGCTTTTATTATTTGTTTTATTTTGGGTTGTTTTGCGGTTTTTTGTTTGTTTTTTTAGGTGGCAGGTTGGGTTTTTCTTTTTGGTTGGTTTTTTTTGTTGTTTTTTTTACAGAGAATAAAAAAATCCTACTAAAAAACCCACCTGGGACTCTAACACAGCTTGATGCTTCATTGACTACTGCTCAGAAACTTCCTCTTTAAACATCCAAGTTCTGTCAAGTTTTGCAGCCTCTTGAAATGATTGGCCAGAAATAAATGGTTAAAAATACATACTTACAGCAGAAGTCCTTCCAAAGGTGTGTAAAGGTAAGCACCATGAACAGCTATGGAAAGAACACTTTATAGTGCCACAGCTCCTTGGCGTGGAGCCAACCCTCCCCAAAGCACCATAGTCCTAATCCTGCATCAGTGACTGCCTAAAACAAAAAATGCCCTTTTTTTATTGTTTCAGTGCAGGTCTGAGCATTTGCTGTAAGAAAAGTCCCAGCTGCCTTTCCTTTAAAAATGGAAAAAATAAGAACCCTTCTAACCTCACTCAGAAAGACCCATTTTTCAAGTTAACAAGTTACCTTTCAAGAGCATCTTAAAAGTGGCAGACAGACAAGTAGTCCCCAGCTCTCTATTAACTAATTTTAGGTACTTAACGAGAGTTACCCTGAGCACCCTAGGAAATAATGAGGCACTTACTGACAGCAATTGAAATCTTAGTGGTATGAGCAGCTTGTTTCTCTGTACTGACTACAGGGGAGACTGGACAATTATTTTCCTAACTGAAGTGCATCAAGTATGCACCTGAAGTTAGGCTAAATGAATGCAGACCTACAGAGCCTAACCTTTACAGAGAATCAGTGCACCTAAGGTGCTTCTGCAGACAGGTCATTCTTTTAAAGGGCTTTAAAGCCCTATGTTACATTTTTAGGTATGTAATTTGCACCGAATTCACTGGAGTTAGTGAATAAATACTTTCAAAAGACTTTTCCCTGAGCACATTTGAAAATATTACCTCTGTTTTTCACCTGTTTTGAGTGGCTGTGCACATCAACACAGCAACTGAACGCCTAAGAACAGTCATGAAGTTATGGGAGGAGGTACAGTTGAGGAAGAGAGAAAAATTGTTTTACCTTGCCGGTATTTCTAGCACTTCAGAGGCTATGGCAGAATCCTACCAGCTTTGTGTGATCGATGTGATTTATGATGGTCAAAGAGCCATAAACAGCAGCCATACCTGATGCCACAGCTGACAGCACTCCTCTTCAGTGGGAACACATAGGGGCATGAGGCACTGATAGCATGCAGAGTCTACCTCTGTGATATGCACCACTTTAACCCTTTATAAAAGCATGTTTGGTAAGGGCTCTGTGTTTATCATAAGATAAAAATACCCTTTTTTAGCAAAAAGAATCTGTTACAATCCAAACAAAACCTTCATTAAATGTAAACAAATTGAGGCTCAAAGGAGAAAAGCAGCACACACATGAAATTCCTTGCTTTGATTTAGCATGCAAAAAATCCAAAGGAGTTGAGGATTTACCAGAGCAGATCTGATAATATCCTGTATGTAATTAAAGAAAACAAGTACACCAATGTATGTAGCAGACCTTCACTTCTGTATGCTGCAGGAAGAAATAAATTCTTTTCTCTCTCTTGAGATAAGCCATTTAAACCTGAGATATGCCAGTTGTGTTTTAACACATATTTTCACAATAATAAGATACACAATACAAAAACCTGAGAAATATAGGCAGATAAAATTAGTAATGAACATCCACCTCCACCCTTCCCACTGTTTCCATCATAAAAAGAAGAAAACACTTGCAGCACCAACCCTGGTTCCTTTCTCATTACCGATTTAGAAAAAAAATAATACCCCATTGGTGTGAATTTCCAATACATCTCCACATAACCTGCTCCTTAGCTCTAAAATACCCAGTTTCCAAATGCCAGACTTCTGTTCAGACACAGCTGACAGAATTTCAGGTTTTGCATCAGTACAATCCTCTTGCACATAACATTACCTGATGCAAACCACAGGCTTTCCATCTGCTATGTAATCCACTTGGTCCATTTTTATACAGCTAGTGACATGGCAAAGTTAAAGCAGCTCATCTTCCTAAAACTAAGACAATATTGTTCTGCTTAGAGGAGGTATTTTCCTCTTCAAAGGAGTAGGTGGAAGAGTCAGCAACAGTAGCAGCAATGAGAATGGACAACATAGCCAAAATACACTGTCATCAACAGTTTCCCACTAGTTAACCCATCTTACTATCATGGACAATTATTTTACCAGTGGTACTCACGTCATTGCCTCCTTCTGGTATTTCCTAGTACACTGTGCTCTCTGTGATCGCACAAGTACCTCCTAGACCAACTCTTCAGCCTGGCTTTGTCATTTTAGCTGCAGGCCACAGATTTGCACATTCAAAATGTTCCATCAGAAATGTCAAACATCATGAAGAATGGAAAGGAGTGAGAAAAAGAAAAAACAATCACTGGTGACATCTAAAACATATATTTTTTTGACTCAGATCGGTGCTATTAGTAACTTTAAAACAAAAATCTGTGCCCACCTAACAAGGTTTTGATCTGTTGACTACACCTTAGCCAGACATGCCTCCTGTAAAAGGTACTAATATGGGACTCTACTGCATAACATGCCCTAGACCACACTGCAAATCAATATGCAGGGTAACATGGAAGGCGGACTGGACAGCCTCGGAGAGCTGTTGCCAATATTTATTAGTGAAAGTGATAAATAGAGGATTTCTATGGAGAAAAGCCAACTTCGTATTAAATAGTTTGTCACAAAGTGCAATATAATTCATTTACTCTTATCTTGGACACAGCAGAATACATTGCATTGGGCACACAACTAAATGGAGTGAAAGTTGGAATGGGTATCTCCCTCCAGCTGAGATTTTATTTAATTATGGCTTTTATTTTGGATGAAGCCAAATTCCTGCATTCAGCCATGCTGCAGTAGACTTCCTGATTTTACCGCTGTAGCATTACAGGTGAATATGGTTTATAAGCTCAGTGAATATGGGAAACCAGTGTCAGCTCTAGAAAAAGAGTACTGCAGTGCAAGGCTGTTCACTGTATTAAATAAAGACTGAATTTTAAGGGAGTTGTGGTCCATTTTCTTCATTATAATATATGTGATCTCTGAGCCTAGTGAATAAAAATGCTATAAAATCTCTGGCCCAGAGCAGGTTATGCTTTTACAACAAGAATTAATAATATCTCATAATTTGTGAGTTGCTTAACCTCTGGACCTAATATTTCCACTCTGTGAAACAGAGATATTGTGTATTACCCTCACAAAAATTACTATGATAATGAAAAATATTTCTTATACCTAATCCTTCTTCCCAGTGAATATTTCCTTTTAGCAAAAGATTAAAAACCTGATGGATACATGAGCTTGATATAAGCTCAGCAACATTTTCTTTCATTACAGAAGACATGAAACATATGCTCACATGGGACACAGGTTAAGGCCTTCTGGTTTCTCTTCATAAATTTGCACTCTGCTAGAAATTAGACGCTTTTTAGTTCTTTACTGAGGCTTGTCATGGCCTCTAGTGGTGGTTGTCTGGATGGGACATTTCGACTGCCAGGCTAAATGATGGCTATGAACAAAAAATTTGTGTTGTGAGTTTTGCCTCCCACTCTCTCATGCAAAAAAAGTAGGAAAGAGCTTGCCAGCAAAGCTCTTGTATAGGTGACACTTTGGGATGACAAATATAGACTCTTGGAATGGGAAGAAATAACTTCATTTGCTCACCAACTCGTTGTCAACCAGCTAATGTAAGCCCTGACGCAATATTTCTTAATGTTTCAGACTAGTGCCCCAAAATAGCTCCTCTTTCTTAAAGCTTGCCTCAAAGCCTTCAGTCTCTATGGTTTTTAAGGTGTGCCCAGCTTCACTCTTGGCCCAGTGGAAAAGAAATCTGAGAATGGTTTTTCCTAAGGGGGACACACAGGTCAACTTTTAACACCCTTGGAACACAATCTGCCTAACCATGCTGCACCAACGGGCAACCATAACGACAGTTTTAGGATCTGATTTTCTCACAGAAGAAATATTTCTGAACTTCATTTCTTAAGCTGTCTTTTGAATATTCCTCAGTTTCATTTCAAAAGCATGACACTACCCTCTGTTGAGGGAAGCATATGCATTTTTCCTCACATACAAGAAAAAACTTCTGCATGTACTGTCAGCCCTAAATGGCTTCTTCGCTAGTTGTCAGTCATCATTTCTCTCTTACCTACCCCAGAATCATTCTCATAAAAAAACTTCATTATCCAAAACCAAGAGTCTTTGGTAAACACTGCAAAAATCTTTTACTGATTTCTGCTTTTCTTCTTCCTCTTCCCTTCAGACCCAAAGACCAGACTTCAGTAACATGAGACGCCCTAAAACAAGCAAATCACTGACACGAATGTGTAGCAGCAATGGATAACATTCATTTTAGACACCACATTATCTGTGTTTAATGGACCTGAGATAATCCATTCCCAGCACACTTGCTAGCAGAAACCAGGCTTTGCAGAGTGCTTGTCGGAGATGTTTGAACTAGACATGCTCAGGAAAGGCTAAATGAAATGTGAATCCATTTAAAACATTTCTTCAAGGGCTTGTACAGAATTCTCACTCTTTAGCTTTTAGTTTCATCTGAAACACAAAATCCTGAATAGTCAAATAAAATAATGACATCCGTTTTCTCATTCAGGTCTTCAGCTGTGTTACCAAAATAGGCTACAACCCTCAATGGAGAAGCCCACAGAACAGCTTTGAAGTGAGTGCTTACGTGTGCTGGAAAACTGAGGCACAGATCGAAGATCACACAGATCGAAGATCACACAGATC
>WYDI02005163.1:0-89963 GCA_009867235.2 Psittacus erithacus | reverse complement strand
TTTGAAGTGAGTGCTTACGTGTGCTGGAAAACTGAGGCACAGATCGAAGATCACACAGATCGAAGATCACACAGATCGTAGATCACACAGATCGAAGATCACACAGATCAGACATGACAAGGTCAAAAATAAACCCCAATTTTCCCAATTCCTAGGAACCCATCCTAATCCCTGAACACATTCCTTTTCTTGCAAGGGGTATTTCATAACAAACCATTAAAGCCCACCACCAATATCATCTTTCTCTGGCTAGCGCTATCACATGTTGCTTTCATTATTAGTTTGTGCTATCCTTTGGCTCTCCTGCTCCAGTCCAGCTCTCTTGGCTTGGCCCACAATCTCTTCAAAAACACAGTGCAAACATTATTTCTGTTTCATGTAAAGCTCACCTAAATTTGTGGCAGGAAAAAGGCTGCAGAAGAACTGTATCGTGTGACTTCCCAAATGAAACCAGCTGCCTATTATTTATATGTCTGTAACTTTAGACAAAATTATGTCAGCTGGAAAGCTAATCTTTGTCCATCCTTTGACAAAGAGAGTTCTTTATTTTTATTTACATTTTGTACTGTTAGCATAGAAATTTGATCACAATTGTGACCTTGTTGTTGTCTCCTGTCACTCAGACAATTTTGCTGCTAAGCTAATTACAGCAGTGATATGGGATAGTTGTATAAATGTGTCTTTAAACTGCCAAGTCTACAAATATGAGGCCAATGATCAATGACATCAATTTCCACAGATAACACAGATAATCAATGTCCAGGTGCTTGTGGCAATTGATAGCAATTACAAAGCTCTCTTGCAGTCTTTACCCTGTTTCCTGACAGGGTGTAAAGACTTCACACCAGGCTCCATGTGCCTATAGACTGTCCACATCTGGTAACCAGAATGTCTAATCTAGAGATAATTTGAGAATATCTATAGAGGCCTGTGTAGGTGTAGCTTTAGACCAGAGCAGGAAATTGTCACCATGGTCTCACCAAGAGTAGCTGGGAGTCACTGATGCCATAAGCTTATCTGCAAGTTGAAGATTCTATACCTTTCAAAAATCAGTTATCACACTCTGAAACAGTAAGTCAGTGCAGAAACTGTGTCACTTTTGAGCCCATATATTAGTGAGCAGCTACCAGTGGGGAGGAGTGCCTTGACTTACTTCACCTCAAGCATTTCAGAAATGAAGTTCAGTCCCCAAAGCTTCTTTATTCTTGTGGGGAGGCAGAGATCAGAAGAAATTAATATTTTTTCTCATATTCTTCCTGGCTTACTTCCTATAATCTTTTCATAGTCATTCTTCCTGCTTGAGGTCTTGCAAGTGAAAACACTTGACAATTAAGCAGTACTGGTAAGTATATTTCCCAAAGTCAAGCTCTAGTGAGTGTGAAGGTGAGTGCATGAAAGCAGTCATAACACACCTAGTGGCTTTAACCAAAATTAAAATTTTAGTGCATTCAGAGCATCCCTTCCTTGAATACCACTGAAAACCAAGCTACCATTCATATCTTTTACCCCATGTACTCTTAAGCACAGACGGACTGTGTTTATGGCACAATCAACATCATCTAATCTGCACCTGTAGTCTGGGTTTTGATCTTTTTTCTCCCCTTAATATTTCAAAAGCCAAAGTTCAAAGACCCACACAGTCGACCCTCAAAAATATAAAATGGCTTATGCAAATTATTGAGAAATACATAACTATTTTCCTGAATAAAGCAGCAGATTTCATAGAGCTCTCGAAAGAGATAATACATGGCATGAGATATCTTCTTCCTTTGGAGGAACTGATGATAATGCTTCCCTGGAATATTGTGCAATAAAATATTTACCACTGATATTATGGAAAATCTGAAGATCCAAAAATAGGAGGTGGCAGGAGCAGGATGCCTCAGTGCCAGGTCTGACTTGTTATGGTCTATTCACAGCCAGCATTTTGAGGCTCAGAACAAATTCTGCAATATACCTTCTTCTAAAAAGAATTTATGGTCAGGAAGAAAGCTGACTAGTGGTATGAACTCATAGTAAAACAAACACATACACAAATCCTGGTACTCTTCAAAAGGTAATAGATTCAAACCTATTTCCGTCCAATTATTTCTTCATTTTCAGAGGGCACAGAGGAATGAAAGTATTCAAGCTTTATCTTAACCCCGCCAGATCTGCGTAACAGAAACTGGCTTGTAGCTTAAGGCAAAACCACACTTATTTCTAGAACCTTTGGCTCTCTGGCAGCACATCTCATGGACTGTGAGCATCCCACATCCTCAGCCTACTGAAGTCTCCACTTTAACAGATCTTTAGTGTAACAAATGAAAAACCATTAACTAATCAGCAAGCTAGGTATGTGGCAAGTTCACTGTCTCTTTTGGCAACATGGAAGCGCATAAGATGTCATTGGCCTTCCCAAATAATTTTCATTTTTTAATGTTGAGAAAGATGCTTTTATTTCTGAATTTAATTCAAGTTCAGGGCAACGGCAATTATGTGAAAATCCTAGATCTTATGCAACACTTGTCTAACAATGTCTGCAGCTTTTGTCTTACAGTGATAACGCAGAAGAAAGGCACCAGCTTTTTATGATTCTACAGATTTCATTTTCTTGTATAGTTTTGCAGTAGTTAGGTTTTTTGAATTTAATTGCCAGCACATAACTCTTCTGGATATTCTACATAATGAATGTCCCCTTTGTAGTTTTAAATTAATATATGTATATTAGCACGTTTCTGTATGTATATATATTTACCTAAGTGTAACCATAAGCTGATAAATATGCAAACGAATCCTGGAAAGTGTAAATTATAGCATGCATGTAGCAGAGTCTGTTATATTTGGGTTTGCCTACTGATTTTCATTTTAATTCCTTGCCCTTACATACTCATTACTTCTTTTGTCTTGAAAAAAACCCCATAGGAAGTCTTTTAGTTAAAAAATATAACACAGAAGTGACTAAAGCAGAAGTATTTTTCATTACAAGTTCGCAATTATGAAACACTTTGAAAACTCGGGATTTGATTTACAAGGTCTGATCTTGCATAAGATACTTGATTTCTGCATGGAGTGTAAGGGCCCTTTCCTCAGGACGGATACCCACAGTGTTTTCAAGAAGTTTTGAGAGTGACTTTCTAATTCACTTACTTGGCCATTACTATTTTGACTGCCACTGGGAGTTTACTTAGGCTAAAGCTACTCTAAATAGCAGTAATTTCTAATATGTACTTTTGTGCGTATTAGCTCTACGAGGGTTACCAATTTCATTCACTGACAACAAATTATAAAGGTCATGAATCCCTGCTTAATTGTGATAGCTTTGGTCTGTGAGGTTGCAGAAACTGACCTAGTTAATAAGATATGTTTGCTCAGCTAATAGACTTGCTTTCTAAGCCTTAACTCACCTTTGACACATAGCAGACTAAGTGTAGGCAAATGCAAAGCTATTCTGGTGTCATGCTTTCATGTTGCTTGCAGCAGAGACACTTATTTCAACTTGCATAACAATCAGACTTTGATAATTACAGGAGGAAGCTTCTTAGTATATAAATTACAGGCTGATGATCCAGATGAACTCTCTCCCTCAGCAGTCAAGCCCTCTACCTCAACATGAAAAGAAATCAAGTCCAACTTGTACTACATAGAGGAGCCACAGTTCTCCTCTGGTGCTGTAGTGTGATGGAGGGAGCTTCAGAGGGCCCATACACCAAATTGCATCATATATAGCTTGAAAGGGTAGGAGTACTGGATCTGCCTACTGCTTGCTTCAGAGACAGCCCCACTGCAAGCATTACAAGAGAGCATTTGACCACAGTATTACTCAACTTGAAACCTCTGGCCTTGCACTTAGCATCCCAGCCAAAAAAATACTTTAGAAGAGACAAACTTTTAGATTGCTGGCTTTGCCTGGAGGTGAGATGGAAGCAATTTGCTGCAAATCGGTTATCAAACTTAAGCTTCAGTGAGACTAAGATACGCAAAGCTTTAGACGTATTATTCTTCTCCATCACTCCACATAGGAAGGTGGACACTTTGTTGTTTTTTCCAGGTTCCTTAAGGAGAGAAGGAATGCTTTTCATTTTTGCACATGCTATAACTTTCTCACATCTACTCCTCATCAAGACTTCAGGCTTCTTGCCCTCATGTAGCCACACAGCACTACAAAGCACTGCTGTTCAGAGCATCTCAGCAGAATCATCGAGCCAGGGACTTTGACAACCCTAGGTTACTCAAGGGGTTTTGTGCCTGCAACCACTTAACTCAACCTTTGCAGCAAGATGCCTTGGTGACGCCCCATGGCGGAGGTGTTTTATTGGGTTTTGTTTCTTTTTGTTAAACTTTAGTAACAATCTAACTTTGGTAGGTATGAGAGAGAATTTCTCAGTATGTGACTTACAGGCTGCATTTTGGGAGATTATGTGTACTTTGTGAGATCTTTTTTCCATCTGGAGAAAAGTATCTCACTATTTTAGGCCAGAGATTAATTCGTGACTGTGGCAATACAGAAATCATAGCCCATTGCTGCACACAAAGGTGGTGTGGTAGTTTCTAATAACTCTACTACCCAAGAGCGGGTAGATGTGGAAGGAAGATGTGGAAGGACGATGTGGAAAGAGCACTTTGAACTGCCAGGACTCAATAGTGATTTGAATGTATTTTTCAGTTTGGTGTGACACAATATCATAACATCAGCACAACTCCGAATCAGCAAGATTCCTGTACAGGAATATTTACTGTAAAAACAAAGCAATACAGGATAAAAGCTTTTATGGTAGTTGAAGGAAAGAGGATCAAAGTCTATTTCCCAAAGATTTCTAACTTAAGGACAGAGAGGGAAATAAAAAAAATCATTTGGTGAACTTAGCTGAAGGATTTTCAGAAAGCAGCCACTGTCTATTTTTTCCTGCCATGACTGCTAAAGCAGTCTTCTATGATATAGATTAATATCATAGATTAATAATCAATAGATTAATATTAATAAAAGATTCTGTGCTGATCATGTCTGAAAAGATTAATTTACCCTGAAAATTAAGATATTTATTAATTACATGTCACTTCCTTAAAATGATAAATAAATGAACAATGTCCCTTTTACAGCTATTACGTCTCAGTAAAATATGATAGAAAAAGGACGAGGTGTTGGGTGAAACTTCAAGCCACCTGAAGGCTTCCATTGACTTAACAAGGCCAAATACTTCCTTGTTTCCAATTTCAGGTTTTTTTAATTATAATTTTCTACTTCCCTTTGAGCACACAAAACTAATAAATGTGTTTTTATCACAAAGAAATAAGATTTCAACACTGCTGAAATCTGCAAGAGCAAGTGGGCATGGAAATGCCTTTTATTTTTTTAATGAAAGTTTTAATAAAGATGTATATACAAGCCTTGCAGCTCTTCAATAACAGCCTGAGCCTGCATGTTGCTTTTAGACCTCAACTTCCCCTGAAGCCAGTGAACTATTTTTTACAGGAAGCAATCTCGTGCCAACCCTAAGGCAATGAACAATATTATCTAATACATCTTTTCTATCTTGAACCTCCATGATTAGTTTTTTTAACTATATCAGAGAATACCTATGAACACGGGAGAGCAAATACACAGATCCCAGCTATTTGCTCTCCTCGTGCGAGAGAGGGTACATGCTCCCTCCTCCCAGACTCACACAGTGAGTGTTAGAAGGAAAGAATGCTCCTAGGGTCCCTAACTACTCTGTCTTGCTATGGCCCTGGGGCCAACCACAGCCCATGTGCTACAGCAATGCTTCAGTTGCTGGCTCTGTTACAGGGATATAGCAAAGGCCTTTATGGCCAAAAGGTATGATTGCCAGCAATAGTGCTAGGACCCAGAAACTGCAATCTCAGACCTCCTTGCTGTCCAACCACCAGCACAGGCAGCTTGGGTACAGGTATTTCCAGCACAAGGAGCAACCCTGGTCAGAGCAAATGTTGGAACAAAATCTACTCCCCTATTCATGACTTACAAACATGTTCTGTTCAAAATGCAGCACTAGAAATTTCAGCTTTCATTAGAAGGCTTTTTTTGAAGCATCTTATTTCTGTTTGTACTCAAAAATGTGCTCAGAGTTGATTTACACTGTAATAAAGAATATAATTCCTTTGGCAAATATTACAATTACTTATATATTCCAGTGAGAACATTGCTTTAATGAAAGCAGCAACAGTAAGAAAAGCACACAAACAGTTCTTTCTGCCTGTTGAACTGTGACAACTGCTTTGCCTCCTATCCACCCTCATTAACAGTGAAAATAGTTTTCCTCAACAAGTATTTGTAATAAAAGATGCAGGCAGTTCCAAGTTTGTGGAGATCAGCACTTTGAATTTAATTGCAGAAGCTTTCAGATGCCTGCTATGGGATGCATCCAGTTAAAGAACAGAACAAACCACCAAACCAGCTGTTTGCCAGGAGAAGGGCTAACTCTGTTTTAATGCTCAGTCACACTTAACACTAGTATAAATAGTACAATACACAGACTTATGGATCTAGGAGAGCAGACAAAAAGTATGCAACTGAAACAGCAACTGACAGGAGATGGCATGGAGACACACACTCAAGACCAAGGATAACAAAAAAGAAAATGAAAGAGGGGTAAACTCTAGCTGTCATTTTATTTCTTACTAGAAGATTCTGACAAGATGGAGTTTTACTGCCTGGCATTTTCTCAAGCTGCAGGAGCGCATAGAGGAGCAGGACAGATAACATACTGGGACAATGATGAAAATGGATTTTAGAAGCAGACCAGCCCAGGCAAGTGCTGCTGGGTCACTCATTCAAACAGCCACCACAAAACAGGTACACTTTGATTCAGGTGTAAGACAGAAACCTGCAACCCTGTAGCTAGATAGGAGCTAAAATCACTTTTGATTAAGGCACAGGAAAAGTTACAGAGACTTTAATTTCTAAACTCAGACAAAATATGTAACAATACATCTTCCCCACTTTCTCCTTTGTGTCCCAGTCTTACTAATGCTACCAAATGACCAAAATAACTGAAACTGCAGAGGAAGCACAGAACAGTTTTTATTAGGCTTTCCTCCTCTAACCTGACCAGTTTTTCAACTCTCTTTTGATACCCTGCATCATGTAACATAGAAATTGAGCCCTCTTCAGGACACTGGGCAACAGAACAGAAGACATAAAGCCAAAAAGAGTCTCTCAAGTCACCAGCTCCTTAGTGTCTATACTCTGAAGTCCAATAGGTAAAGTTACAGACAAAAAATGAAAAGCATTACAACCCAAAAGCTGTTGTCAGAAGGTATCATGCCATGACTATATCAATGCCACAACAAATGGCCACACTAATAGGAACAGAGAAAAAGACAGCATTAACGAGAAAAATGCTACCTGCATACTCTGTCTTCCCTGAGCTATGTACCAATTAAAAGACTTATCCCTATCCAATGTAAGCTGAAAAGACTTGTCTGTTTTCTGATTATGAGATCCCTGCAACAATAGTTGTAAAAGCTCACCACCCAGGACATCCACCCTACCCAGTTCATGGGTGGGAAGATGCTTGTTTTGTGTTGTGTGAGGTTTTTTTTTAAACACAATAAGTCAGCCCAGAGTATAGAAAAGGTACAGCTATTTTAGAGAATGTTATTGGAGAGAAAAAACAAACAAAAAACTACTTAACTGAATTGTCAGGATCCTGATAGCACTAGCAAATCCTGCTATCCCTGACCAACGTAAGCCCTCAAGAGCCCCATGCTTAAATGGGAGGGGTGTGGGTGTGTGTGCATGTAAGAAAGGCCCCAGGTGAGGCTGATCAGAGCAACTAAGGCTTATGTATATCCACAGGCCCCTGACATAAATGTCTCAAATGACCAATTCTCCCACCATTTGGTGTATCCTAAGATACTTGAAAAGGAACAAGTAGTATATTGCCTTGCATTTCTGAAACAAAATCCGTTCTGTATTGCAGCAGAGAAGTCCCTGTGTTCTCCTGACGTAGGAGTTTATTTGAGCATCACAGTTAGTTAGAAAAGAACACATTTTTACTTGTGTGAAAAAACCACTCATGATACACGTTAAGTTACTTTTTCAGCTCTGGTGACTCACAGCAACAGGGACTGCAAATGACGCATCTGCTGAGGCAATTTGGACCTTCAGAGCCACAGCAACCAAATGAAAGGAAAACAATGCCCACTGGAGACCCAGACTAGTAATCAATCTTCAGAAACATTCAGCATTTCAAGTAAATTTGATCTAGAAAATGACTAATTTCTCAGGTGTTTCTGCAGAAATGCAGAACAAGACAGAAAGAGAACAAGAAACATGCCAGAAAAGACAAGTCTTTGGCTGCTTTGAATAGGAAGACAAGGCAGAGCTTGATCTCCCCACAGCTTGTGTCCTCCAAGAGCGAATCCTCTCTGTCACAGCCAGGCTCATAACAGGACCATTTCCCTGCTTTTATTTTTTCAAACAAACAAACAAACAAAAACCCACCCCAAACCCAACAATCAAAGCTGGGGTATTCATTTCTGGCACTACTGCTTTTAATTAAATCAGTGGAAAAGCATATGATACTGATTTCCATTGTGGGTAGGAACAGAAGACTGGCTCCATGATCAAAGCATCAGTTTTATGCCACACGACATATACTTTCTGTTAGCTGTGTTTCATTATAAAGCTAAAAGAAGCAGAAAGTGAGTCCAGGGCAGCAAAGGTGAAGACAATGGGACTAAAGGAGACAAGGGCAACTAGCAGGAGAAGGAAAGTGAGAGAAGGTAGGCAGCAAGGAGGAAGGCTAACAAGGGGCTGTGATGGTAGAAAAACGATATGGCTCATGGGAACTGACTGCAAGTGTAGGCAATAGAGTCTAATTCCAAAAGTACCTATTCCCGCCAACTGAGAAGCTCTTCATGGCTGGTTTGAATGCCCTCTGATGAAAACTTCTGTATAGGAAGGGCCTTTGTCTAGGAGACCTCCTTTTTCAGTTGTAGCTGTGGCAGCTTTCAATAGTCTTCTCTCATCACTGAAGACATGCATCTCATGGAACATAAAACTACAGAAAGAGCCGCACACAGCTGTGGGACTGACCACTGCCTGCAGGCAATAACCTACATGAGAGTCATCAGATTGTGGTCTGATATTCATATGAAGTGATGAAGAGAAAAAGACAAACATTCTGTGCCTAGTCATTAAGAAATTAGACTAACACTTCATTCAGCTTTTGTATAGTTCCCTCAGAGCAATTGCAGATTGCACCTCCCACAGATTGCTGTTACTTAATAGAAAGTACAGATAACAGATCATTCTGTGTTACTTTGCTGTGTAATCTTCATAACAGTATGTAATTAAGAGTATTAACCAAAGAAAGAATTGAGAGGAAAAGGAAATTATGCTAAAAACTGGGGTGAAAGTAGCCTATTTTAAGTGGCAAGAAAAAGGTTTGCATTCTAGCAAAAAAAGTCAAGAAAGGACCTTGATCACCAAGGTTATTTAGAGTTTACCCTCCCCTGAAATGAAATCTGGATATGCTGGGAGGGACCCTCCTATGTAAAAAGAAAATGCTTTGAATGGAAGCTGCAGGCTGAGACGTAGTATCATGGATTTAGAGATCAAGAAAGACTCTTACTGACTTCAGCTAGTTAAGAATCATTTGCTCCTTCACCTTCCTTACCCACCTATCACACAGTAGTCATCACCTCTGCAAATAGATGGCTTGTATGTGGCCTTGTACAATCGAGGTTGCCATCATTAGACAAGAAATGCACAGATTTTTTTGTATTCTCTGTGGGTCTGATGGCAGCTCAAAGAGATTTGGACCAGACAAAAATTAAAAAAAATAGTAATAATTACATGCTGGCACATATCATGAGTTCTTACAGGAACACTGGAGAAACATGGAATGATTTTCAAGGGAGTGATGTTAGCATTAAAGAAATCATTCTGAAGTTGATCATAGTAAGGCAGACCATATAGATAGTACAGATTTATACTTTAAACCATTAGCTCAAAGAATACATTAGCTAAAAGAGATTTGTGTTTTATAGTAACAGGGCAAGCATTTAAAAACACTAAGTCCACCACAATGATAAGAAAGGGAGACAAGAAAAAGGCAATTTCAAAAGTTTCTGTAAATTAAAAATTTCCGCGTGCATGTTCATGTGACTATGAGTAGGAGTCAGGTAACCAGGCTATGAAAATCAGTGAAATGGAAAATGTAGTAACATATACCACAGGTAAGTTACAACAGAGGAATAACAAGCACAGTTATGGTAATATGGTCAGTACTTTAGAATCACATTAAAAAAGAATCCATTTACAAAATGTCACACCGTCCTCTGCTTAACATACCTCAATGTATGGATGTTTTCTAGCAAGAAACAAAACACTTGGAAGCAGTCAAGTATTTTATGTCAGCTCGGTTTCCAATTTTCTTGTACATGTCAAATTAGCAATCTATTTTGTTTGCAAATCAGCAGCAGAGAAGAAATGAATTTCACACATAAACTCAGATAGTGTGAAATAAAAAAGACAGTAGAACAAAGCTTTAATGAAACTGCATCCAGCATCTGGGGAAACTAATTATTCATGGAAAAGATAGACAAGTTTCTTCACAAGAATTCAGCAAAATATCATTTGTAATGCTCTGATAAATTGTGAAGAACAGTATAATCTTCCTTCAGCTTGCTGGAGCATAAACCAGCAACATTTTTAAAAATCATTATAATTTCAGCAGTTGATAGTAAGGAGGCTTGTAAGTGTTGTGGGTTTTTTAATTGACACAAGATGTTAAGAGCAAGATGGAAGTTTGAAGAGGATGCTAGTATTCAAGTTACTGTCTCTACTACCAAGACAAGATGATACAAGAAAAGGCCCCACATCCTCTGGCAGGAGCTCAGTGGAGACAAGTTCTTCTCAACCCTGCCAGAGCACACAACTGAGATCTCCCATTCAGGTGATACTCAGGAGTATCGAGGAGATCAGGAAGACACAGAGCAGCTCTAAATATTCAGATCATTTGCATACACTCTGCTTATTCCTTCTGTTTTGTTTTTTTCCCCTTGAGCCGCACACGAAGTGACGAAACAAATGGCTTCTTTTTCACACAATAATCTTTTCCTCTGGAGTTACTAGAGTGAATGAGAGAAAGATGATTACCATTTTAATAAGCAAAATCTATTTTTAAGATGCAGCAAGGCTGATTCCTATACAGTGTTCAAAACTTGACAGCTGTGGACTTCTATTATTCAGAGAGAACATAAAGTACCAGCATGGGTAAAGGGAGTTTTTCCCTCAAAAGCTTAAGTTTTCTCATTGATTTTTAGGAAAACTCTCAGTTGAGACTGGTAGTTACTTCTGCTGGGAAAAAAAAAGGTATTGTGTGTGATGGTTGGAAGTAAACATGCCCAATCTTTTGCCCTTATCTGAAGACAATACAAAGAGTTTATTTTCACAAAGTGATAAAATATGCTTCATTCTAGATAGCTAATTCAGTGTAAAAATTCAGTGAAAATTAAAACCTGTGTTGTTTTTATGTGAGCTATTTAGCTAGGATAGGACCTATAAAGGACATGAAGGTTTATACTGACTCTTCGACTGAAGTGAAAACTGCCATCTGCTCTGCATTAGGAGTTTACTACCCAGTCATTCTGAAGTTATTTTTTTCATTAGCAAATCCACTGCCAAAGGGATTTTCTCTCTCTCTGCAATAATCTGGTTTACTTCCTCTCTCTCAAGTCTGACAAACAGCTAATGATTGGTACATTTGAGTATATATTTCAGTTTAGTTGATCACTGCAACTGGACTAACATCTACTTGCTTTTGGGCTACTCCCTTTTTGAACTAGTTGTTGAAAAAAGACCAAATGACTTTATTCAAAAGCTGTCCTCAAATAAACTTTACATTGATAGTTATTACTCCCTCCCTGGTATGTCACTCAATTTTATTTGTCTGTCTTTGGATTGCTTAAAAAAGACGGGCTCCATAATCTCCTCTAGTAATACAAGTCATGCTTCCCACACCTTCTCCAACTTGATTTCACTTGGACCTTTCCAAGCACAGGTGACTGAATGTGTAGGTAGCATTTCAGATAAGGACTTACTGTACTTTTTAATGGCATTAATACTCCTTCAAACCTTAATGAAAATATCTCACCCAAAACGTCGCAGCTCTTATTTATAACCAAAATGTATCAGTGAGTATAGACCATACAGCAGAATGCTAGTGAGAGGATTACAAATTAGCAGAGAATTGAGATAGTGAAGCCTAAAATTCTTCTTTGAAGGTCTTTTATGTTCAGAGAAAAGATACTGAAGCCTAATGCAATCTTTATTTTTGAGAGTATTCCCTCAAAAATTTTCCTCGAAAAAGGTCGAATTGCACCTGAGACATCAATGGACATCAATACAGACACCATGATGTAATTCATCAATGATATGTTTTTTGTGCATTAAGAAGTCCAGGTGGAGAGAGAATCTTAAGGACCAGACTGGCACAGGATTGGGTTGCTTTGAGCCATCTTTGATGCTACAGTAAACAAGTGAAATTTCTGGGACTGATCCAAAGTATATTCAACACAGTGGAAACATTTGCCCTATTTTTCATAGGGTTTCAGTCAGACCCAGAGAGAACTAAAACTCATCTTCAGATAAGCCTTGTAACAAATGCAATGCAGATGTTTAGAAGCTGCTGTGTTTCAGCTTCAGATATCTGTGAATCTGTATTTCAGAGAACATCTGGATTCTAAAGTTAAACAAAAATGAAAGTTTTGAAAAATATTATTGTAGCTCTGATGAGAAACCCCTCTTAATTCCTTTTTTTATTTGGTGAAGATTTGAATATTCTGATATTATTAGAATTCATAGGTATGTTGTATGTAAGAAACACCTTATAAGGATTTCAGCTTCTGTTTATGAGGAGTTATTAGTTCACTAAAAAACATAGCCAGAAAGAAGCATTCTTCATTTAAAGAGGACAAATTCTTCCATTCTCTCTCTCCCTCTCTGTCTCTAGAGATAAATAAGGAGTTTGGTTCTTCTCTACACTTAATTCTTTTCTGCAGAAAGAACCAATATTATTTCAATTTAATATGATGCTTTCTTCATTGAGGATTTGCCTAAAGCCCTCATCTGTGTTTCAAAGAACAACTCACATGGAGGATGACCTGATGTATCTAATGTGAAGCTGATGAAAGGATTTTAGGTGTCTAGAGCTTTCAATATAATTTCTTTCACAAACAATAATAAAAAAGAGGCATGTAGCAAACTTTTGTTTCTTTCCTATTAAAAGATAATCAAACTGAAACCTCCCAGAAACACAGTGACTTATTAGTACCATTTGTAAGTCAGAAGCTAATCACAGCTGCTACACCAAACAGAACAGGCAACCCTGTTCTGAATTGGACTCCTCCACCTCTGAAATACATCCATTTATCTCCTATTTCTTTGTGAAACCATGAGGAGATAGCAAAGTGGCAAAACAAGACTGCTTAATGACAGATGGGCAGAAGGAAGGAAGTTCCAGATTCATAATGAGAAACTGGAGATTCCCAAGTGCATCTCTGAACTCCCTCTTCAGTGTCACTTGGGCTGTATCAAAACTCTGAGCTGTGGATGGAGAGATGCTGACTTATTTCTATCAGCACTCCACAGGGCTTTCTGCCTTGCAAGACAGAGATCGGTGTGTGTGCCTTCCCTCCACAGTGTGTGGTCAAAGCCTGGATATTATGATTCCCTTTACCACTTTCTAATGTAGAAACTGTGCACACACCAATAAATTTTCAAAACACATCACAGCTTCCTTGATAAAAGGTTAAATCACTGATATAATTTCCCTTCCCCTAATAGATATTAAATAATTACAGGAAAATAAACGTTGGCCAAAAATAATGACGATATGGAAGACAACTGTCCAGAAAGAAGCACTGAGTATTTGCTTCCTACTTTTTAAGGCACTAATAGTGTCCTGTTTGCTAATAGAAATTAAACAAGAATCCAATGCCATTTAAAGAAAAATCTTCCTTCTCTCACTCAGACCATATATTGATTTTGCAGGCTGCAGGGTCCTGGCTGGAATCTTGCCTGGTTTTGCCTACCAGAAATATTAGAGCTTCTTTCACTTCTCATTCAGAGAAATGACATTTTAAAAATCCATTTAATCCTTTCCACTTATCCAGTGATTACTGGATATTGCAAGAGCTCTTCTTGCCAGAGGCACAGTGACACTTTTTCCTAAATCAGCTATTCCTGAGTGGAACCAGTGTGAAATTGTGCTCTCTTTACAGAGCCAGCAGTCTGCAGGCCGCAGTTGCATATGGGAAGGATTCTACTGCCTTGTAAGAACTGACATTACCTGCATATACAACAGAACCCACATATAGTGCTGAGTAGCTTATATAGGAGGGAGAACACAAAAGCTAAAGTTCTTAATGATGCCAGTTGTTGGAGAAATGAAGTGTTTAAAAGCCTGTCCACATCTTGTGCTTGACACCTACAAAACTGAGTCCCATAGGCACTGCCCTCCACAAGTCCAACAGAACTTCACAACTTAGGGGCTTCTACGCACCATTATAAACTGTACAGGCAAGAAATCTGTTAAAAATCTTGCACCTAAGGAGCCTCATCATGCTCTTATTTTAGTCAATGTGTTTTTAAAAAATGAGTTTAACAATCTACACAGTGGCACGTCTGTGCTTATAGCTGCCATTAATAACACTGGGGCTCCAGTTGCAGCAGCACCTGTCTTATCATAAGGCTGCCTTTGCAAGGCCCTTCCCCGTCCATTTTCCTTCATAAACACAAGTGAATGTGAAACAATGGGTGTTTTTTAAAATAGTAAATTCACTGCAGGAACATCACTTAAAGTACCAGAAACCTCTCTGCTTTTATAAATAATTTCTTGCAAAAAGAGCTTTGTTGCTTTAAGTCCTTTGGAGGGAGCACATTTGGAATAGATTGCAAATTAAGACCTTTATTTTCCCCTGTCTTTTTTCAGCAATCCCTCATACATCCTTTTTTTTTATTTTAAAATTCTTATATATCCCTGTTACTAATTTCAATTCTTATGGATGTCAGGTTTTCAAATTTATATGAAACTCTATCACTCTCTTTATTAAAATGATACATTTTTAATACAGAAATGAAAGAATCAAAGACATTAGCAAAATGGACAAAAATTAATGTGGTAGTTTTTTCCTCCTGGCAAGGCCCTCCATCAATTCTCATGCCTTAGGATACGTGGAGAATAAAATTAACACTGCAGCCAAATTTCTATGAATGTCAGCTCATAACAAAGGATATTAAGATAATATTTGGAAACAATAAATTGTCCCACATACAGAGAAAGGCTTCCCAACAGGGAAGATAATCCCTATGGCTTCCGTCTTACTACTCTAGGCTCAATAAAGTCTTAGTTATTACACTATTGAAACAATCAGAGATTAAACTTCCCTACTCAGACCAGGCTGCAGCTGTATCACACTCAGGTATTTTCATCCCACTGCTCCTGTGTGCCTCGTACACTACTGTGGGGGGATCCATACCAGGCTTCTGCACTGCATCAGTTCCTTCCTACCAGCCATCCCTGCTACCCACATTCAGGACACAAGCCAAAAGAAATGCTTTGCTACTCAGGGAGGTGATTCTCCTACAATCTCAGCTTGGCATGTAAATAAATCTGAAGGCACTATTTTATTCTTCATCACTTGTAGCTTTTTCCTAGGCTGTATATAGGCTTTCTCACATACTCCCCTAATCTGTGATTAATGAGCAAGGAAATCTGCCAAATAATTCCTTGATCCTAAAATCTCCATTACCTGATGTGCCATGGATTGCAATAAACTCTATCATTAGTGTTTCCTCCATGACACTGTATTGCATTGCATGTCCCTTTGAGTAACTGCACATTATTAGAACTGGGAACACCCAGCTTTCCAACCCTAGGAGGCCACCATACTGCACAAAGGGTAGGCAGATACTCATAGATCTTTCTCTAAATTATTCAAATATAAATATCCCTGGTTTATAAGAAATCTGCAAATAGACACATATTAGGCTCCAAGCCCCTAATCATTCAGTTGTGAAGAGTAGTACTCCTCTTCCCTACCAAATTATATCACTGAAGCTGTATTCTTTATCAGATCTAAATCTTGTGGTTCTTGGATACAAAGAACACAAGACGGGCATTATGATGTTATCACAGCTATTGTAATGTTATCCTGATAACATCTTTGACTTAAACATCTTATTTACAATTAATCATTTTCATCTTAGAAAACTGCATGTACACAAAGTTATTAAAAATTTTCAAATACAAATTATACTACACTAAGCAACTACTTCTGAAACTTCTGACCAAAAGACTTGCACTGGGTACACACCAAAAATTATGAAATTTATCAGAATATCAGAAATATGAAATTTTACTGATACTTTTCTGTTCTCATATCAACTTATAGCTTTATAGGAAACAATTTTGTTAGGTCTCGGATAGGTAAATAATTCTTCACATGTAACAAATTATTTCTCAGTCCTTAAAACAGGAGCTGAAACACACTATCAAGTACATGTTCACCCTTATTAAGTAAAGCTCTAAAGCACCTCTTAGCTGCTCTCCCTGGGACACAAGACAAAGAGAGTCACTAAGCACCCTTCAACTTAATATATTTTATAAAAGACATAAAAAGATCTATCTCTCTCCTTCTCCCAGCATTTTGCTATTAAAATCAGTTTGTACAGCTCTATCCTTTAAATGCAATGGATCAGCTTCTACTGTCTTTCTTTCAGTGGGATTAGGATTAGCCTCAAGGAGATTTTTCTGTTCCCTCTGGTATGAGGAACTGCATTAGACCTTAGCATAAGGATACCCATTTTGCCACTGGATATCCATGTTGATTTTTCCCATCAATCCAAAGATTACATATAAACAGGTCATTGCAAAAGAAGTTTTTGTCACAACCAGAAAACTAATGTAACTTGCTGTAAAAAGAAAAGAATAACAAACCAAACCAAAACCAAATCTAAACCAAACCTAAACCACAGAAGTCTGTCTTGACCAAATACAGAGACCCAAACTTAAGTGTTCATTCATTTCTACACAGAGGCTCATCATGAAAATCTTAACAATCCTAGAGGCTGCTGTATACCCACCATATTGTAATCCCAAAAAAATCAATTGAAACCCAACTCTTTCAAAGCTGGAATGGAGCCAACTATGAAGTAAAAACCAAAACCAAACAGAAAAAATAAAAACAGAACACAACCCCAACCCAACCAAAATTTATTATGAAAATGGAAAGTTAGACAAGTTGGACAAGTTTTACCACTATACTCTAAAAACTTTCCTGCACCTCCCTTGCAAGGGATTTTAAGTTTGAAGGTTTTTTCCTAATAATAGTGCTCTAATCGAATAGTAGCTAAGCATGTGTTTGGGTTTGCAGAAGAGAATGGCTTTTTGTTTAATAGCAGAGAAGATTTATCCCAGAAACCTCGACACTTTAAAAGAAGCCTTTTCCCTAATCTTTGGCTTCACACATGCTCACATTGAAGACCAGTGGTAAATCTGTGAAAAACAGTGAAGTGAAATCATAATACTGTCTCAGATGTTTTATTCTGCTCTTCTATGTACTGTTTAGACCATGTGAAAATAAAATGTGTAGTCAAAGCCATATTTACCTCCACCATGCTCACAGTGTTCACATAAAAGTCTGAAGTGCAAGAGAAAACAAACAAAAAACAAAACAGAGACAATGCAGAGGAAATTATATTATCAGTCAAGAGAAAAGATAACAAGGGACCAAATAGCATCAGGCTAGAGAGATTGGCTGAAACTATAGGCTTAGACATCGAAGAACAAATGACTTCTGCAAGTGAAATGGCAATAGCCGTTCTTGCCACAATAAATACTTTCTGCATAAATGCTGCTGATAAAGTGTTCCTATAAATTACTAGAGAAGCAAAACATACAAGGAGAATGAAGGAGTAACTCAGTTTCTTCTATGCCATGTTTCATGGAGATTTTGCACCCTCTGCAGGTCCAGGAAGATATAAAGAAACTACAAATATACCCGTCCTATAATAAAATAAAGTAGCCATGCGCATAATTTCAAGTTCCAGCAACAGTGCACTTTGTTGGGCTTTTGAATGTGGTATTTATGAGTTCTGCATTTATGGGGGAATGGCTGTTTTCCCCTTTTCAGACCTTCCAGAGTACTCTTCTTCAAGAATTAAGCTGTATATGATATTTATTTTTCCTTTTTCACTCCAAATCAGAACAAAGCACTATCCTGCTAGCTGGGTTCAGGGCACATGCAATGACCACAAGCTTTCTTTAGTCAAGATTATTTTTTTCATTACTTGGAAATAGTAGAAGAAAAGGGTTTTAAAATTACCAAAACCTATAACATATTCAGCCTCACTTAAACACAATCACCTTATACTTCACTATATACTTTTAGACAATCTTTCTTCTTGTACTTGTTCATATTCTTTGAACTTCTTTGCATGAGACACTTTGTACCACACATGCTAAGATTTAAAAGCCAGTAGCAATCATGCAATTTTTTGTACAGAGAAGATGATTTCAGGCAAAACACAATTTGTTCTGAAAGGATTCAACAGAAAGTTATTCTGCATTTTAAAAAATGGGGGTCAATATTGAAAGTCAGCAATATATCAATGTAATAATGTAATGAAAATAAATGGTGCAAAAATCATTCAACCTAATATACTAGCACAAAAATCAATATAAGTAGATAGAAGAAATTAAATCAATGGAGTTTGGAATTTATTTCCTCAAAAGAAAGTCATCCTCTAAAATATTAGAAGAGAAAAATCTTGACAGTGAGTGACAAAAGAGCAAAATAAATAATACTGTATTTAAGAGGCAAGTGAGTTTGATGTATTTAGTAAACCAGTTATATATTATAGTGCACCCTTATCTGATACATCTGCCCTACTACATGTTACACTGCAGCAAATATAAACAAAGTCAGTGATTGATGATAAAATTTGTGATGAAAAGGCATTTTGGACTAGTATCAAGTGTATTCCAGGGAAAGACTGTATACCACTTCTCCTGATGACTTCAATATGTATTTGAAAGAGACAGCTGCTTTCAATTGATTTTGAAACCTCCATTGACGTCAATAAGAAAACAATGTCAGCAAAAGATCTACGATAAAATCTGATGAGCTTTAAGACCAACTGTACTTTCCGTTATTTATTTTTTAAGTACTTTGTTGCTTTCAGTGGGACTCTGATAAAAAACATATTTAAATTTAGTATGTCACCCTACTTTCCTCACCACTCTCCTTTCTCACTACATCTCTCATTTTGCATATCTGATCTCATACTCCACACCTCCTACATAGTTGGGAAACCAGGGGATGACTGGTTTCCAACCACTTGCACTTTCTTCCCAATTTACTAAAGGTCAGCAATAAAGCATTGTTATCCCAGGCACAGCTACAGGTTGGGTGAAGAAGTGATTCAGAGCATCCCTGCGGAGACCTTGAAGCTGGTCGATGAGAAACAGAAGATGAACTGAACTGAGCCTGCTTCAGTGTGCACTCACAGCCCAGAAAGCCAGCCGAACGCATCAAAAGAAGCGTGACCAGCAGGTCGAAGGAGGAGATCCTGCCCCTCTACTCTGCTCTCGTGAGACCTCACTTGGAGTATTGTGTGCAGTTCTGGCGTCCTCAACATAAAAAGGACATGGAACTGTTGGAACAAGTCCAGAGGAGAGCCACAAGGATGACACGAGGCCACATGGGGGGCTTGAGTACCTCCTGTATGAAGACAGGCTGAGAAAGTTGGGGCTCTTCAGCTTGGAAAAGAGAAGGCTACATAGAGACCTCACAGCAGCCTTCCAGTATCTGAAGGGGGCCTACAAGGATGTCAGAGAGGGACTTTTCATCAGGGACTGTAGCGATACGACAAGTGGTAATGGGTTTAAACTTAAACAGGGATGTTCAGGTTAGATATAAGCAAGAAGTTCTTTACTGTGAGGGTGGTGAGACACTGGAATAGGTTGCCCAGAGAAGTGGCGAATGCTCCATCCCTGGTGGTATTCAAGGCCAGGCTGGACAGAGCCTTGGGTGATGGTCTGGTGTGAGGTGTCCCTGCCCATGGCAGGGGGGTTGGAACTAGACAATCTTAAGGTCCTTTCCAACCCTAACTATTCTATGATTGTTACCAGGCTTTACAAATTTTCAGGCTAAGGCAGAATTCATTATTTATGCCCTTCAGGTACAGAAAATTTAGAGAAGTAGGTGTGCCCTAGGTTAAGCTGGGATAATTTTCTTCCTAGTAGCAGGTGTAGTACTGTGTTTTGGCTTTAGTCTGACAACAGGCTGATAGCACACCGATGTCTTCAGTTGTTGCTAAGTAATGCTTACTCCGATCAAGGCCTTTTCAGTCCAGTGCTCTGCCAGTGAGGAGGGCCACAAAAAGCTGGAAGGGAACAAAGACAGGACACCTGACCCAAACTAGCCAAAGGGGTATTCCGTACCACGGCACATCATGCTCAGTATATAAAGTGGTGGAAGTTACCCGGAAGGGATGGGATTGCTGCTCAGGTCAGGCTGGGATCAGTCACTCGATGGTGACCAATTGTATTGTGCACCACTTGTCTTCGGTTTTATCCACCTCTCTTTTTTGTTATCCCCTTTTTCATTATAATTAGCTGTATTAATACTATTAGTAGTATATTTTACTTTATTTCAATTATAAAGTGTTCTTATCTCAACCCATGGGTTTTACCTTTTTCTGATTCTCCTACCCATTCCACTGGACATAGGGGGTCAGCAGGTAGTTGCATGGTATTTAGTTGCCAGCTGGGGTACTAGGAGAGGCTGAGACACCGGAGGCTCTTTAACCGAAAGAAGAGAAAGTTCAGATGCTATCTTATCAATGTACATAGAAACCTGAGAGGAAGGTCAAAGAGGACAGATCCAGGCTCTTTTCAGTGGTGGCCAGTGACAGAAGGAGAGGCAATGGGCACAAACTGAAACAAAGGCCTCTAGGAATGTCAGGAAACACTTTTCTTCAGTGAGAGTGACTAAGCACTGGCATAGGTTGCCCAGAGAGGTTGTGGAGTCTCCCTTCTTGAAGATATACAAAAGCTGTCTAGACACAGTTCTAGGCAACCTGCTTTAGGCGGCCCTGCTTGAGCAGGAGAGTTGGACAAAGTGACAAGATGTCCTTTCCAACCTCATCCTTCTGTGATTCTGTGGGTATGTCTCAGTCTTCACCCATATTGAATTCTGCGAAGATGCCCAGGAGGCTTTTAGACTCACAGATTAAAACAAGTTTTATTAAAACATAGGTGACAATACTTGCCTTCCTACTAGTCATTATTTCAGTATGTTGCAATGGAGAATATTGCACCACCTTTTACATTTCCTCTCTGACACAGCTGACTCTTCACTCTCTGTTGTTTTTCTTAAAAAAACAACAAACAAACCAACCAAACCAAACCAAACCAAAAACCCCACAACCAAAATCCACATCCTGAACACATTTCCCATCCCCTTCCCTTATTGCATGTGGCTACTCACTGGTCAGCTCCTCATGTTTGTGACAGGCTCCTTACTGTTAGTTCAGTACTTAATAACATTAAGTACTTTCATCTGAACAAAACTATTCCCAGTAACATTGGACTACTCACAGAAGAGACTTGCTTTTTTGTGTTTCAGTATCTTAACAAAGGTTAACCATGAAGGGACACCATTACCTTCTGGAAGAGTCAATCTAAAGTAAAGACAACTCAGAACCAGACACTAGTAAACATCAAGTGAGGTGATAGCAATGCCTTCAAAACCACGGCCGCTCTTAACAAGGTTGCAGATGAGTCACCTCCTGCATCTGTACACTCTGATTCATAGAACAGCATGGCAAGGTGTTCCTGGGAGCTGGCAGGATTTCCAGGGAGTAGAATCACTGTGACTCAGCTAAAACACTGAGGTGGATGGGCCACACTCATCACCCATACTGTCCCCACAAAAGTAAAAAAAAGAGAGAGAAAAAAAAATAAAATAAAAAACCCCTTTCAAACTCCCATAAAGTCATAAAGTCAGGTTTTATACAGCTACAGATGATGACAGTTATCTTTCTCCATAAAGATAATGAAATCAGGTAAAAAAAGAACAGAAACGCCTAACCAGAAAAGCCTGTACCCGTAAGTGTGTCCTCCCAGCACATCTTCTCTGCCAGCCCATGCTGTGGTTCAGCTGTCAAAATCTTTTCCTGCTCCTCCCTGGCCCCCAGGAAGTTCACTCCAAAATTGTTACTGTCTTAGAAGAAAAGTTTAGAGGGAGAAAAACTGTTGAGGACTGTTTAGGCACCTGGTTAAAAAAAGAAGAAAGGGCCAATTATGGTTCTGTTTTATACCTTTCAGACTAAGATTTGATATTATTAAAGGCAATTTGTGACTTGGCAATTTGTGACTCAACAATTTCTAGTCTGCTCTTTACATTATTTTAGTCAGCTCCTATTGCTGCAGCACCCAAGCGCCTTTAATAATGAAGTAAGCAATAAGTATATGTCATAGGCTTGGTAAAAAACTTTATCAATGTAACAAGAGGTCAGTGAAGAAGAGTAGTGTGGTCCCTTCTGGCCTTAAAATCAATGTACCGTTATTGTTTTTATAAAACCCCTATAGATTTGTTTCTGTCTTTTTACTGTAGATCTTGCTCTCTCTTTTCTGTGAAATTTCTCACATCTCTTGCAGTAGCTTCGGTTTTTCTTCTCTTTTTTGTGGGGTTTGTTTGGTGGTTTTTTTCACATTTGCTTTCAGTAGCAAAGACCTCCTCCAGCTGCTCTAGTTTGAGCATTCTGATGTTGTCATGTTAGCCTGAAAAGAACAAAAAGATGACAATGAAGATTGCTCAAGCAATGGCTTAGAAACCAGATCAAGTTGAGCAGGAATAAATTTTTTCAAATGTAAATCCAGGACATGAATCAGCCAGTCAACTGAAAATACTGTCCTGTGAAAGCACCGTGAATCATGCAGGTGCACAAAAAACATTAACGAATCACGTCAAACATTGTGGTTAGAATGCACTAGTGGCACAAAAACTCACAGTGGCCACTATATTTTGATAGACAAACATTATCAGTCCAAGCATAAAGTATTTGCTTCTCTCTCACTCTCACTGTACAACTCACAAGAAGACACCAGTGGAACCTGTGCAACATGTAATCATGGTAGTTAGGGGTCAACAGTGAGCAAGGAGAGCTTTACAGCAATATAAGCAAAACAAAAAAAGATTCAAGCAGCAGAGACTCCCTACTCTGATACAAAGCCTAGGCTCTGAGACATGTGAGATTCTCAAGGTAGGGTGTGAAATTACACCAGGTTCCTAACATAAAGCACCTTTTCTTCAAGACAGCTGTCAGCCAACTATCCCAGCCTTTCCAAACTTATGGCTCTTGATTTCTGAGCACTATATTCATATAAAGTTTCATGCAGCCTTTAAATATCATCACTCTCAATGTATTTTGATCACACATAAAAAGGTGAGGGATTATCCAAACTAAAGCACAACCTGTAGGCAAGCTGCAATCACAAATCCCTTTTGCAGCCTCTGACACCCTACTGATGCTGGCTGACATTTTAACTGAGCATTAGGAACTGGTGCATTCACACAAAGTGCTGCAACATTCCTGCAGGGAGCACACCGTAAGCATGCAAAAATGGGGAATGCAGAATTGATGTAAAGCTACGACTATGTTCTCTTTTTCACTTGCTCTGCGAACAGCAGGTGAGTGTAGTATTTTCTAGGGTAAAAGGTGAAAATTTCAGTCCCTTTGTCACCACTTAAGGGTAACCGAGGAAACGGCCCAGAGAACCTCAGGCAAGACTCAGGGCACTCCTCAGGCACTCTCTGCTGCAGAAGAACACATGCAAAGTGCCAAACTCATCATCACTATGGCATTTGCTTTTCGTTTATTCAGTGCAAAACCAAACGAACCCTCTTTGTATCACGTTTCTAAAACAAACCAAAATCTCTTAGTCATGGGCACGTTGTGTCTCACATGTTACGAAACCCGCCGGAGGCGAGGAGGAAGGTGCGGAGGGAGGTGCGGGGAGGAGGGTGAAAAAGGGTGACAGACGGATCCACGTCCTTAAGCGCCTTCTGGCCTCCGTGGACACGCACAGACAGACGGACACCTGCGGGCACCATGGCGAGCCCCTGCGTGGAGCTGAGCAACAAGATGAAGATGCCAATCCTGGGGCTGGGCACTTGGCAGGTACCGGGGCGGGCGGGCGCTGCAAGCGTGGAAAGGAGAGAAAACACAAGAAGAGCCGTAACTACAGCCGAGGCTCCCGCGGTGCGGCGCAGGCTGCCGCGGAACCCGCTTCTCTGCCTGGGGGCTTAAGGTTCGGTCTCACTGCCCGCCCGCAATCGCGGCCGCTTGTATAACCGGGCGGGCTGCCAGGCGGGGCGGAGGGGACAGCGGGGCTCGGGGAGCAAACTGCAAAGGAAAAAAGGGCAAAACAAAAGGGGAAGGGGGGTGGAGGGGGTGAGGAAGTTGGAGGGAGGATAAAAATGAGGAGGGGAAGCGAAAGAGGAAATGGACAGGAAAGTAGCAAAAGTGGGTTACGAGAGGCTGCCTGGGTACTGGCAGCTCGCAACCCTGCGTTGTCGTGCGGGCAGATAGGAGTCCTGTGCCACGGGACTGCCTTCGTGGGTAGGATTTGGCGAAACTGCTTGTGCAACACTGAGAGTACAGAAGGGAAATGATAGTGGGCACATGCTGCTGGAAATGGCGGAGTCAAAATGTGTCACAGGAACTAATTCCTTTCTGCTCTGTCCCATTTCCCTACAAAAATGCTGTTTGCTTTGAAAGTTGAAACTCAGTTTAAATACAGGTGACAAGGAAAGTCCATCAGCAGGTGGAAATCGGGACTGTGCAGAGTTGTCACAGCAGTGAGCAGTGGCAGAAGGCCGTGGAAGAGCTCATGGTTTGGTTGTGTTTGCTTTCAGGCTCCTCCAGGAAAGGTGGAAGAGGTGACAAAGTGTGCTATTGATGCAGGCTACCGCCTCTTTGACTGTGCCTATTTCTACCAGAATGAAAATGAAATAGGGAATGCAGTCCAGCAGAAGATCAAGGAGGGGGCTGTGAAACGAGAAGACCTCTTCATTGTTACCAAGGTGCAAGGATACAGGATTATTTGGACATTTAGCTTTTCTCAGAGAGTAAACACTTGTTCCACCTGTAAAGTAACATGAGGACCTATTCCCTTCTCTGTCTTTCACTTCCTGGGTGTCGTGCACTATAAATTCTATCCTTCAGTTGTAATTTGGACTGAGCCTTATCAGGAACCATTGACAATTTAGGAAATATAGGATGGAAGTTGCTGATCTAATAATTTCCTTGTGTCTATTAAGTAATTGAATTATGCTGATGATTCATTTGCTTGTATCCTAGAAAGATCAGGAAAAAAAAAAAAAGACAAATCAGATCTCTGAATTCAAAGGTGCTGTGCTACTTACTGATATTCAAGACACTTGAAAATGGTGTCATGTACAAAATGTAAGCCTAAAAGGAAATAGATAGTAAAGTATAGCTCCACTGCTTTCTCTTATCTACTTTCCTCAGCAATCCTCTTTACCAGAAAACAGGAACACTTCAATTAAAAATTATTACTTGGGGTTTTCATAAGCAAAATGACAAAACTTTGAGTATAATCAGGCTTTTGCACATACTCTTCATTTTTGTTAAAGAACAGTTTTAATTTGAATAATACTTTCAAGTTCTTCTATTTAAATGACTTGAATTTTCATTTCAGAAATTAAGTAAAATGGACAACAGTTCTCGCTGTGGGCAGTAAAAAGGGAGAGACCGTGGGTAGCTGCGAGCTGCTTAAGACTCAAAATTTAAGATGAAGAAACAAAATCTAACATAGCCTTTCTGGGTCAGATACACCTTACAGGGTGTTATTTTATTTCTGAGAACCTCTTTTCATAAGTAGGAATACTGGCTGCCCACCTTCATTACTGACTCCTTATTTGTGGTATGTTTGTCCTGCCTTACCATGAAGATATTGGCATCCTTGTCTTCAGTGTGGACTGAGTAGGTGGGAAAGGAGTTTTTCTCCCAGACCACCAAGGGAGAAACTTCTGTCCCCTGAATTGTGGAGGTTGTAGAATCACGGTTGAGCTTCTTCCCACAGTTATGGAACACGTTCCACGAGAGGTCCTTGGTTAAGGTAGCATGCAAGAAGAGTCTCGCTGCGCTGCAACTGGACTACCTTGACCTCTACCTGATACACTTCCCTATGGGATACAAGGTTGTCCTGCTCCACATCCCTCTTCTCCTTATCTGGCTAGAAGCATGGTGCATTCTCTCATCTGTGTTGTGACCATCGTCATGTAGCTGGGATATATGCTGTGGTTCATTTGGCTCTTCCCTTACCCTTGTGCTAGCAGGAATTCAGTCACTAACTAGCTAGTGGTATGTTTTATCATGTGGGTCTGGATTTCCGTGCTTGTTGGGGCAAGATAGTTGGAGGTATGAGCACTGCTCACAAGCCCCCAGGGTCTTCAGGGAAACGGTAACCAAGCAGGATTATACAGTTTGGGATCATGGCCTTCTGCTGGGCCAGAACAGTGTGAACATCTTAGCTTTTGGAGATGCTGGCTTGGTTTGAAGTAATCAACAGTGGGAAATAGATTGCAGTGCAGCAGCACAGTACTTTCCCCCGCCCTTACTCCCCCACCGCCCGAGTCTACGCCTGTGTAAAAAATAAACTCCAGAATAAAGAGGAGGGGAGTGGTATTTTTTGCTTTCTGTCTAGATTTGCTTAAGTTACATAATTACTGCTAATTCCCACTTTTTGTATTCAGGGTTTGTTTTGTAGAAATATGGTCCTTGTCCAAAAAATGTGTGTATTTTTTTTCAGTTATGTAATATGTCTTAATAACCTGATAACTTGCTGCCTATCAATCCAGTCAGAAGTGCCAATAAACAGCAGGAAATTCAGCTCTTAAAAAAAAGTCTATTCATTATCTGCCTTGAGATAACAGGCTGGTGAAGAACTGAATCCTGTGGATGAGAAGGGTATGAGTATCCCCAGTGATACAGATTTTCTGGACACATGGGAGGTAAGTTAATGTTTGCTCTTGGGAGCAGATGTCAGCACTAAAGATGGAGCAGAGGTCTGAGTACACAGTGAAATTAAAGAATAGATTTGGATATGGAAGATAGTCACAAAAAAGTTGTATTTCATGATCAAAATGAGCAGAGCTGCTGCTATCTCTTGTTTTGGGGAGCAAGAGGGGGATGTCTTTACTAAGATTAAAGAGGAGGAAGCTATCAGCACTGCAGGCACTGTCATGAAAATACCTGAATACATGCAATGGAAGAATCGAAGCCTGGATTAATCTGGGTGTGGTTGTTGATTTAGTAGGTGTTTCATACAGATACAGAATTCTCATGCTTTTCAGTGTTGGCTGTCAGCATCTCTGGCTGTCCTTCAATCCTCCTTTCTTTGTGCACTGGGAGGATTCAGGGCCTGCTCCTACTACCTGCACCTTTGTGATGCTGCAGCTCTAAGAATTAAAGAGTTTTCTCTGCAGTAGCAAATTACAGGTGCAAGGAAGTATTTTGAGGTAATTGAGTATAAGCTAACATCCTCCCTGCCATGTTCTGCCAAATCAGAGGTAGTGTGCAGGTAGGGCAGGAAGTGGAGGGTCACCCTTGCTTTTTAAGCTCTGGTAAAATGACCCCCAAAGAAGCCAAAGCAAAAGAATTTTGCTTCTTACTACAAAAAGGTTGACCAAACCATTCTTATATTACTTTCCTATCTGCACTAGAATGTAGAGCATATAGATAATACAAGTTGCAATCTAGTATGAGTTGTTCATTGGTTTGTCATTAGCTTTAGGGAAATAAAGTAATGTAGTTGACAGTATTACCACCTCATGAACACACATTGGTTGACTTTACGCATTAGGCCATGGAAGAGCTGGTGGACTGTGGCCTGGTAAAAGCCATTGGTATCTCCAACTTTAACCATGAGCAGATTGAAAGAATCTTGAACAAGCCAGGACTGAAATACAAGCCAGTAAATAATCAGGTAAGATTTTTGTTTCCATTGATGTCAACTAACTTTGAAGTACTCATGCTACACTTCAGCTCTAAAACTGACTTCTGCCATGACCTTTAAAGAGTTTTGGTGCCATCAAAAGGTCTTGCAAAGCACTATAGGTACCTCTAGTTGTCTGAAAGACTTAAGTCAGTGCTGCCTGTGATACGCAGGGCTTTGGTACAGTGTCAGTCTTAATGGTGTTTAGCTGACACAGATGTCAACGGAAGATGTTTTTGTAGAGTTGTGCATATATAGGCAGTGGAGATTTGAGAGCACTGTCAAACAAAAAAGTATGGATTATGCATATCACAGTAATATCAAACATGTGAGAATGTATCATTTTTAGATAGTGGAAAACAGTGAAAATATCCATTACCTTGTATAGGGCCTTGTGTTTTTCTGCTGTATATCCTCTTTCACACTCTCAAGTATGACTTGGACTTAGATGTCACAATCAAAATTGCCACAAGCCCATTTTTTTCAACCCTGGGATAACCAGCATAATCCCCACTGTGAGCTATTGCACAGGCACAGGCATGTACAGAAATGCTCTAACTCATTCACTGAACTTATTTATTGTTCAGCATAAACCATTTCACTGAACTTGGTCACAGAAGGGAGGATTGAAGTATGCAGTTATATAGCAAATTCTTAGCACATACTTCATGAATGAAAGAAATCACAGGACAGCAGTAGCATCAGGACCTTCTTCCATATAAGACTTCTTTGCACACAGCTGAGGGTGCTGAAGCTGAATGCCCATCTCTGCTGCCTTGGCAATACCCAGGAAAATATCCACACTGGGTCCCATGCAGGCACGGTGCTGCCTGCGCTGTTATGCTGGGCTTGGGGCTAGCGTGTGTGCCAGCCAGGCTTAGCACAAGGAGAACACAACTTGGAAAGATTTTATTGAGGGTTATAAAGTTCTGGTGGGGATGACCCCAACTATCCCCATGTTAAAAGCTGCACCAACTTCAACAGTTTTTAAAGAACTTCAGGCTTTGACTTCAGTTTGCTTCTCCATGGGCATGCCTGTGCCACGCACTGTCTTTGCAGTAGTAGCCTAATCTAGCTCAGGACTACGTAAACTATTGTACATGGATTTCACATCATCACACCTGGTAGCAAAGCTGTAGTATTTACAAGTAGCTAAGTATGTGCATGGAGCCACGTTATGCAGTACAGACCTAGCCCTGTGACCATACTATGGCTTGTGGCAACTTGAGCAGCATCCCCATGTAGGCTCTTGTTGTTTCCATTTAAAGGATGTCTTGCCCAAATGGCTGGTCACAACATGATCTGAGCTAACCTAGGGAAGCTCAGATTCCCAGGCTTCTTCAGGAATCAGGGAGACTCGTTGAGGAGAGGTGGGGTGACTTGGAGCAGAAACTAAACTTTGGGTATCCTGAGCTGCTTCTCTGAAGATGCAGTCTTGCTCTGCAGTAGTCAAGGAAGACTGATTTCCTCAGTTCCTGACCAGATAGCACTTTCACTCTTCTCATCTATTTCTTACTATCTTAGCATAATATGGAGCATGAGGAAGCCCTGTTCTCTGTGCTAGGCCTCTAGATACTACTGTGACGTAAATAACATTTTTATAAGATAATTTTAATCGTGATATTGGGAGTCTTTCCTTCATATTTTCTGTGACCCAAGAGGAATTAAAATATCATGCTCAGGAGCCCAGTGCAGTCTGCCTCTGAATCAACCACCATACTTCTGTGCTTGCAGATTGAATGTCATCCATACCTAACCCAGGAAAAGTTGATCAACTACTGTCAATCCAAAGGGATTGTTGTGACTGCATACAGTCCCCTTGGGTCTCCTAACCGCCCATGGTAAGAAAATATTCTTCTGCAGCCTTTCTGTACACAAATCCATGTATTTGCAACTTGAATCTTTGAGGTAAATTATGTAAATAATGCAGGTATAATTGGAAGAGTGTTGCTTTGCTGCAGATTATTTCACACAAAATGTGAGGCTTCCTGCAGGGAAGCTAACATCTCTCTATCATGAATATCCAGGCTTTTGTTTTTAATAGGGCCAAGCCAGGGGAACCTGTGCTGCTGGAGGATCCCAGGGTTACAGAGATTGCAGTTAGACACCGTAAAACCCCTGCCCAGGTCAGTGGGGCTGTCAGGACAAATTATTTCTCCTCCTCTGACATCTTTACATGACTAATGGGCAGTCTTAGCAAATGCTGCCTTCTCTGGAGATATAGTGTAACAGAGCTGAACTGCGCTTAACTTCTCATACTGACCCAGTTCTTACCAGCATTCCTATGAATTATCAGGTATTTTCTAAGAGGTCCTGAGTGTGAGTTTAGAGGGGGTGGGGGCTGATCAGCAGTGGTGTATGCTTACCTCAGGTGTTCCCCCTTCTGGGGAGAGTTCTGCTCCCAGAGAGAAGTGCTTGCTCCCAGAGAACCCCTTTCCCCTGAGATATACCTACAAATCGTCAAGCTAACTTGTCATTCCTTTCTCCAGTTAAGTTAGCAAAATTATTCTTCAGAGAAATCCTGTAATTTGCAGATTAATTTGATTGCTCCCCGTTTGATCATGTTCACAGAGAACCATTGGAAGCTGCTTGATTATACAAGATGATTTTTTTCTCTGTTACTTACTAGTCACACAGATGAGTTCTTGCCCAGAGTGTACAGAAACCACGCTCCAAACAAACCCACAGGTTTACAAGCAGCCAACCACAGTCATATTTTAAGACAGGCAGAGCAGAAAAAACCCCCCCATATTCAACTCTTTTGAAGGGACACACACGCAATGTTTAAAGTCTATAAAATGATTTTTCCTTTTAAGGACTTCAAAAAATCTTAACCCATCTGAAATACTTACCTATGAGACCAAAATAATCTGCAGCATCTTTAGGGTCTGAGCACTCATATAATGTAAGCCAGAAGCATCATCATTCCTCCCCCCTTCCCTTTCTACCCTAAATGAAAATTAAAAAATCCTAGAGAAACCAGGATGAAGAAACAACATTGATAGACTGCAAGCAAATCCTGGCACATCAAACTCCTGTGTGCAAACTGGTAGTCTTCCAAAGAGTGAACATGGTTGTACAAAACAAAATGGGTTTGTGAATGAAAAAAAGTGGTAAGAGAGAACACAAAATGCATTTGAGCAGATTTCCTGGTACCTCTGTGTTGACGCACCTTCTTGTGCTTTGCTAGGTCTTGATCCGGTTTCTTATCCAAAGAGAAGTGATTGTCATTCCCAAGTCTGAGAAACCTCAGCGTGTTGAGGAAAACATCAAGGTGAAGTTTCCATTGGGAACTGCAGCTACTGTTTTACACAGGATAGGCACCTAAACCCACATCTCTTCCGTGTTTTCAAGCAGCTCTTAAAGAGGCATTGGAAGGGGAGTGCAGAGATGTAAAGATGGGGGTTCTGCGCTACCTAAGCATCTGCACTTGTTCCCTGTAGAAAAGCATTTTGTTCCTGTCAGAAGAGAAATGGCTTACCCCAGGGCAGTCCAAGCTCTGCTGCTCAGAAAGGGAATCCAAGTTTTGGACTTGACCCCTGGGAAATGCTTAGTGAGCCTCTCTTTGTGATGTACAGGAACAAATGATAAACACCAGAACCATTACAGTTTGTCTCACTTTGAGGCTGTGGTTCCCCTTGGCAGGAAAGTTCAGGTAAACATCTGCTGGCATTCTTAAGTGATATCTCTGTGTTACTTTCAGTTCATGCTGCTAGATTTTGGACTTACTTCTATGAACCACCAGCAAGAGCTCTTAGACAACTGATTGAGACAACTGTTTGCAGTTGGTACCCAGTAGTCCTCTGTTGTAGCAGAAATATATACCGCTGGTTCCAGTATTTGCAGTACGTTGAGTAATCCATCCTTGGCATCTTAAGTTTTTGTTCTGTGCATTACAGCACAAACTGCATTCAACCACCCAGAACTGTAAGACATTATTATGAACAGCACCTCAGAGAGAAAAGGGCTATCTTGATTACTTCAAGGGTAGATTGATGTTTGGCTAAGAAATAAGAGGATTTCTTAACTGCTTAGCATGGATGCAATATGTTCCTTTCCTCAAGTCTTGAATACATGAAGCATATTAGTAGCTAACTACTCATGAACCTGAGTAAAAAGGGATGTTCTTGTTTCCTTGCTAGGTGTTTGACTTCGAACTGTCTAAAAAGGAGATGGATGTCATCCTCAGCTTTAACAGGAACTGGAGGGCAGTTCCAGTGCCCCAGTAAGTTCCTTTTTATTGTTGTTATCCGCTAGGCCTATCTGTATTTTTATCCTCCATGTCCTGAAAACATACATGACCAAGACAATACCATATCTTCAGTCTTTCACCCCAGGTAGCAATGTCCTGGAACTGATGTCAAAAGGGAGATTGATTCAGGATATTCCCTTCAGCATCTTTGTGTATTGTGCTTGCTCACAAGACTATGTTAAAATTAATGACAGCAGCAAAACTTGAGTACATTGGCAGTGGGGCAGGGAGACTGTAGTAGGGAAATGATGATGAAGGTACTTTCTTCAATACTTAACCAGTTCTTTTTCTTCTCAGAGCTGTCAATCACAAGGACTACCCATTCAAAGCAGAATATTAATGCCAGTGGTTTCTGCGAGACCTCCATGTAACTCGTTCCAGATTAGAAGATATACTCTGTAGCTTGGTCTTGATTTCTTCTTTTGTACTTGACTGTCATTACGAGCAGTTACTTCTCCTTTTTTAGGAGGGGGCCACTAGCTGGTATAAGAATGCATCAATATGAATGGAACTTTTGTAAAGACTGTGAGTAGAAATCTGGATTTCATTAAGAGTAAAAAGACAATGCCTCTTCATTTCCTCTTTTCCTTGTTTTCCTTAATTAAAGACATGTTTAACAGAAAACTTTGGTTGCTTACATGATTTTTTTATACATTATTTCCAGTGCAGTCAGTCATACTGGCTCGCGAGTTGCTGTAAAGGAATGTGCTCCTTATTTACTTTGCTTTTTACATAATTGTGATTTTTATAGTGTGCATCTCTAAACTTTTGGACTTTCATATGAAGTTTGAATAACAACAAAACTTAATCAGCGTAGTGCTTAAATTGTTTCATAAAATTAGTTATGAAAACATGCCTGATGTCAGTTGTTTGTTTTTTAATCTTAATACAGACAGAAATGAGCTTCTATAATTCCTGTTCAAGGACAATACATAGAGACTACTTTGTGGCTTAAGCATCAAACAGGATTGTGCTCTAGCTAGTGCTAAAGAAAAAAGTTGTACCTGTTACCTCATGTAGCTGTCTCTGAAGACCTAGAAACTGAAGTCTTGAGTGGTTACTGGTGAAAGGTTGAAGACAGCATCATATACAGTGACAACACACATCAAAATCCACCCCACTGAATATAAGGACTACCTACAAAATCAGACAGACTAGTTCCAGTAGTGTCAAACATAGCATTAGATTTCTGCAATTCTACTGGCAGCATTCAGAACAGCATGTCCAGACAAGGGTTGGTTTTATCTAAGGAAATCATAGAAAATATTTTCTTTAAAAACACCAAACCCTGAGGTAGGCTTACATTTGTTTGATCAGAAACTAAGGTGGCAATTCGGTATTGTCAGAAAAATTGTCACCTCATACTGGTATCAAAATGCCAAAAAACCTGCTGAGTCTGCCACTAGCGCATTTGTCTTTGTCGAATTCTGCCAGGAGGTGGTGCCAGCTGGTGGGAACGAACCATGACCACACCACTTCATGGTAGTAGGGTATTAACCCTAAAACAGCATGCTTCCATGCTCTCAGAAAAGGCAATAAACCAGAAGCAAAAGAAGCTTCTCTGCATCAGCAAGGAAAAGTGTCACTTCCTGTGAGGTAGAACAGGCATGCTTCCAAGCATACAAGATCTTTTCATGTTAGAATAGGCAGCGTCTGATTATTTCTTCCCAGCTGCTTGCTGCAGCCTTCCCATTGCTTCCTGTGGAGCTGGCAGCAGCCTAGGGTGCCTCTTTCAGATGACCATGACCAGGTTTAGAGTAGGGCATTACGTACTGTGCTGCTGTTACAGCAAAAGCAAAGTGCACAGGAGCCAGTAGCTCCCCAGGCTCGGTCCTTGTGATCATGCAAAGCCTGGAAGGACAGCCTGCTGAGGTAGTCAGGAGAAACAGGATGGCTCTCACACAGAAAACGTTTTTTGAAACAGGGAAGCGGAAGGCTGTACTAGGCTGCTAGGTTGGAACCTACTTCACCAGGCACACTGGCTTCTGGACAATTCGCAGCTCCCATCATGTACTGATAAGCACAACAACTAAGTTTTTTTTCCCTCCCCTAAGAATATGTAGGTTAAAATTGCTAATTTTGCCACTTGGCTGCCTACTGTAGGATAGTAGATCAGGAGAGACACCCTTTGAGCTTCTTTTCAATGACACGGCCTTTGCACTATTCCCATCCCAGTTACAACTGGGTCATTCCTACTCATTAAAAAACAGGGGGCTGCTGATGGAAATATTCCATTTATTGTGGATGCAGTTTCAGAATACATTGTTTGAACAAATCGTTTTTATTGCAGCTATCGGATGTATTTGAAAGACTCAGAAGAGTGTTTACAAAACCCCTAAACAAAAAACATGACGACTCACAGACAATGTCAGGCACAGTTTCACCCCCTACAGATAACTGTGTGCATCTCTATATGTAAACAGGATGTTTCAGACAAGCAGGGGATCTCATCTTTGGGTTGAAGTAAAACATTATTCTTCTTTAGGAAGGACTCAGATGCTGTAAGGGATGGAAGTGGTGAAAAGGGAGATCCTGGTACTTCTGGTGCGCAACAAAGCTGTTAACAATATGTTCAGGGGCTACTTCAGTTGCTCAGTTTATGCCACCCATACAGTGTAGGATGTAAATACTGAACTGCATGGCATGTAAATTCAAAACAAGCTGATGTCTTATAGCTGTGTGTTTACTATATACAAATGAAAACATCTGTAAATAAGATATTTGGGAGAGAGAGTTAAAAAGAAGCATGATAAAGATAGAGGTTTACTTCATTTCCAGTGGACTTAGTGTACGGCACTGATGGATGGCAAGATCTAGTGTACAGTCATTTGAAACAAGCTCCAACTGTGGTTAGGTTTTTTGTCTTTGTCATTATGGTAGCTTTATATAAATTAAACTACAACGTTTTATACAAGTGACCTATTTTTGACCCTCTATACCCTTACCTTTTCCTCTTTTAAAAACTATACTTTCTTTTTAATTACCCATTACTGGGCAACTGACATTTAAAAATTTTTAATACTTATCTCACCATACCTCTAATGGCAATTATGAAATCTTACTATAGAAAAGTGTGTGATTCTGTCTTTATCTTTTTTTAAGCTGTGATATTGGCTAATTATGTATATTACTAAATATAATACTCTAGCATGTATTAAAGCATTCTACCATTAGTAGTGCCTTTAGGCTAAACTTTGTAAAGCTATGGGTGTATATATTCTAAATTGCATTCAATTACTAGTCACTAACAACAAAAAGAAATATCAGTACCGCTGTCAGCTAACATAATCATCCAAATTTAAGTATTAACTTAAACTAGAATGGAAAAACTGATGCTTTAAAAAAGTATAAAACAAAAAAATTAAAACGTTATTGATGCAGTATTTCTCATGACATGGGCAACTTACAGAAAATATTACATTGTCAACTAAAGATACTTCTTCCATGCCTTAGTCTAAAGTGCAGAAAGAAAAGACTTCTGTATTACAAAAGTAACCACTGTTTTTATAGGTTTACTGCACACCTTTCTTAAGCAACTTCACTTTACACACATTTTGGGTTGACTTCTTTTGCCAGTTGAAATCACTGTTCAGATACATAGTTATGACTATCAGTAGGAGAGTCTATATATTTCACAGCATGGGTTTCTTTAGGAATAAAGGCTCTTGTGCAAAGGCAGTACTATTATGATGAATGTCTAGACTGATTATTAAATACAGTGCTAATATACATGGTTTTAACTGGGATAATGCAAAAAGACATTTTGGTAAATAAACATAAATATAAAAAGAACAATTTAGCACTTTTTCCTTTTTTTTTTTTCCCCAACTGATTGGTCCAGCATCTTTAGTAGCCTTCTATGGTTCTTTCTCAAATTGTCTCAAACCTGCTGAGAAAGAGAAAGATTAAAAACCGCTTGGAATAACCCAAACACATCCCTAAAATAGAGATGGCATGGCTCTAGATTAACACCATGTAAGAAAGCAAGACACAAGCTGGATGATACTGTGGCTCATAGACTGGGCTTGCTCAGAGCTGGTCTCTAAGCGGACATACAGGATTTCACCTCTTTCACCTCCAATAGCCTCTGGAAGCAGCTCAGGAGCTTCCCACTGAGAAATGTGGTGGGTACTGCACCTAGCACTCAACCCAGCCACATGCAGACAGCTGCTGTGCTAAGGTGAGCTGTGCTGCAGTGCTTGGTGCACACACTCCATGCCCATGACAAGTCTCCTGAGAGCCTCTTCTTGCAAAGCCCTCATCTTGGTCAGGCTTTGAGTATCTGAACCACTCAGCTGGGTCTGTGATGACACATGACTGCTGGCAACTTCCACAGAAATAGAGCTGTGCTAGCACTGAGCGAGCCCAAAAACCCCTCTCCTAATGGCTCAGTTCAAAAAAGGAGAAGGGGGGAGGAAAACAATTCTGTTCTGCATGACTCCAAATTGATAAGAAAAGTTCACAGGTATACCATGCCTCTGGTATCACATACGGATGTGCACACATTTTTCTTCACGTATTAATGTACAGAAAACCAAACATTTTTTCTATATTTTATCATTTCCTTCCTAGTGAAGAGTCAAGGGATGTTGCAAAGCATCTATAATGCTATTAAATTAATCAGTAAATTTCCATTCTTCCCCACTGCTCCTTAGAATCATAGAATCAACTAGTTTGGAAGAGACCTTTAAGATCATCAAGTCCAACCATTATCCCAGTGCTTCCAAGTCCACCACTAAACCATGTTACTAAGGTCCTTGCTTACACTGTTTTTGAACATTTCCAAACACATAATACTATTAGTTTTATTTGGAGTGTTTTAGATTAAAATAAAATTTAAGCAAGCTAGGAGAGCAATTTTGCAATTTTGTCAATTTCTTTCTGTACAATTAGGTTGTCTTTCTTAAACTAGTAGTTTCAAACTGACAGTAGTGCGCCTTGAGAAGACACTAATGCGCAGCTTCAGTAAAAACACTGCTGCTGCTGGATGCATTTGAACTCCAGTGCAGTCTGTGCATGGAGGAGCCCATGGGGATCACAACCAGCCAGCAGAATTGTTTTTCAAAACCGACACTGCTGAGTTTTCATCAGGCTTTACCATTACCCAGAGGCAATGTTCAAAATCAGATGCGGGGCTCATTCTCAGTAGTAGTGCTGAAATCTTCAATTTCTGCCCAAATAATGTTGCTGCAACAGCCTCGTTCTCTGGGTTCTCTCTGCTCATGAAAGGCGTATTAATTGCTGCTGCAGCCTTAAAAGAGCCTTTCCCATATGCCTTGCATTTGCTGTAGTTAAATGACCATCCCATTCCTCAGACCTCACACAGTTTAACAATACTCTGCAGCTATAGCAAACATGCTATGCATGTCACTTGAACAAGGCTTTGCAATCATGGCTAGAACACTGCTAGTCCTCAGTCTTCCTAGAAACGTGATTTAGGTTTATTTCTCAAACATTCATGTTTTGATGATATTGTAGTGGAGCTGTTGAAGGCTAAAGACAGAGGGTGGAGTTTTTTTGCGTCAATATTAACAGCCTTAGAATTTTGAAACATGGATATGCCTGTGTGAAAATGTGGCAGTGTTTCTATTTAACATGGAGGTGTATTATCAGAATTACTTACCATTAGTCTCTGATTTTTTCCCCATAGCTGATACCTGTTCGAAAAAGTCATAACCCATTATTAAACTTGAATACGTGAAAAGAAAGCTATTTATAACAAGAAAAAAAAAAAAATCAGCTCCACGCAAAGGACAGATTTCCACTCACAATACAGCCTTAAAAGAGCTGCCAAATAGGAATGAATATAAAAGTTACATGCTGCCCATGGCTTTCTGTACCTCATTGTACTTTTTTGTACAGATAAAAGGTAGGATAACAAACAACATATAAAGGCCTAATTCCAACTGACTGACCATAAAAAGGCAAAAGGCACCTTCCTCCTAGAAACTGCCCCATAAAGCTATTCTTCTTTTTACAATACACTAAAGTGTTACCTTAGAAGAAGGAGCTGGCTTTTCAACTGACTGCTTCTCCCAGAGATTACGTTTGCCGGACACGTCTCCTGGTTTTAAATCCTGTATTTTAAAATTAATGTCAGAGAACATAAACCAACATTAGTTCAGGTTTATTTTAATTTGTTAGAGAAGAAGTTAAAATGTGACTTCCTTATCAAAAAATTTGAGGAGCATCCACAGAGTCTATCAATGACACTTTACATAATGACTCCACATGCTTTATGGCAAAAACCAGTTCTGCTGCATCTATTCTTAGCACAGAACAGACTGGCCATAACTTATTATGTCCATCTTAAGGAGCAGACTGGAAAGTTACTGCACATTTGGGTTTTTAAGGCAGACAATTCCAATTTTTGAAAATGAAAAAGATTTTTTTAAATATAAATAGTGTTTCTATCAAAGTGGAATTAAAATGCAGCTTGCCTCAGTATTTTAGATCAGAAACAAAGCATTTAATTAAAAAAACACCTGTAAACCAATGTTGTAGGAATTCTAATACCACAGAAAAGCAGATCCTCCCTTGCACTCTTACATACAGGTTTCAGGATTTAACACTTCAGTCCTTCATATTCATTTCAATTTATAATTTATCCTTTAAAACCTTAGCATATACCAATCACTAGCCCAACAGAAAAAAAAAGCAGGTGAATTAAAGTCATTAGGAAATAGTAATAGTTTCTGAAAATTAGTGTATATGGAGACTTTAACCAAAACTTGATAAAACCGTCAAGCTGCTTTAGAAACAGCATGGCTACAAATCAAGATGCCATATGCTAGGCTAGTAGCAATGCATCTGCTTAAGGACAGTTGGGTTGGTATCTACCTCTGTGGTCGGCAAATAAAGACTCTTGAAAAAAGTTTAGACATAAGTACTCTCCTTTTCAAAAAGTTCAAATCATGCACAGTTTCCAAATCTTGCTCTTGCCATCCATAGATAGGTAGTTTTCTGCATATAAGGATTTCTAACTTGGGATAGAAATGCCCAGTGATGAATGGAAATGTGATTTCTGCAAGAGGTAGAAATCATGCAACCAACATAGATGCTCTAGACTTGATCCTAATATACAGCCAAAGAGGGTTGCTGATGGTTAAGACTTTAAGCCAATATTGTACTTCAAAAGGAGAGTTCAGCAGTAACAGAGGAAGGAAGAAACCAGCAACATTGCAGTGGACCATTCTATAATCCTGTAATAATTTGAGATCTGTGATTCAAGGCCAGGCTGGACAGAGCCTTGGGTGACATGGTTTAGTGTAAGGTGTCCCTGCCCATGGCAGGGGGGCTGGAACTAGATGATCGTAAGGTCCTTTCCAACCCTAACTATTTTATGATTCTATGATATAGGTTCCTCATAAAGCTAATTGAGAACTTTGCTTCCTCTACTTTTAATTGAATGTTGTTCCCAAACCCATAAGAATCTTGATGGTCACAAAAACTTCAAACAGTTCCTTATTTTGGTGGTATGTGGTGGGGTAGGAATTTATTTGCTAACTAAGAAATTCCAGGTTTCCATTTGATTCATCCTGGCAAAAAGAAAAAGAAAAAAAAAAAAAGAAAAATAAAGTACAAATCATGCATTACAGATACATGTCATTCTTCATAGGCAATTATAAACAGGTTTACCTGACCAACTTATCAAACAGACCCTCAAAGAAGAATAGGAGGAGGGCAGGTTCCTTCAAGCAGATATATTGAAAGAAGAAAGAACAATCTATTGAGAAAGAGGGAAATGAAGACATAGATAGAAACAGTTGGCTGAGGGGAAAACAAGATGTTAGTTTTGCATTACCTAAAAGATGTAACTTAAGAGAGAGGAAAATCTGGAGGCAGATGCTGTGCCACAATGACTTCTTCTGCTCTTATATTTATATCCATAAGGACACAATCTCCATATAGCTACCAGTATATACCAGCATTAGGGACAGCACTGCAATCTCAACCTCCTCTTTTGAGCAAATAGGAATGTGAATTAGGAAAGAGTTTTTCAGGCTGCACCTTTTCTGCCAGTGAACTGGCAAAAAAACACTACACAAGGATATGGGGAAGAAAACTGTTCTTAAATTAAATCTCAAAGTTGAATCATTAACTTGCCATTCTCCAATGCTGATATCTTCAGCTCTAGCTCCTCATCCCCCCCCTTCCATTACAATACTCACAATTAGCTGTTTGTGAACCTTTCCACATCCGCACTGCTGCTTCTCACACTCCTGTCTTATTGCATTGATAACATTTTTCTGCTCTGATTCATGTTGGGCATGCTAAAAGGCCTTCATTAGAAATCCCATTCAGGTTCTTAAACAATTAAAGTATTGTGCTTAAAAATACACTTGAAAGATATTTACAGGCAACAGTCAATGCACAAGTGTTTCACCCAAGGTCTATGGCTGGTAATTTCTAAATCAGTGGTGGGCCTTTCACAGATGGTAGATTAATGTCCTTTTCTACCAGAGAAGGGCTAAAAGGGGTCTTTTTAGAGAACCTCTAAGCTTCAAGGTAGGAACTGCCTTGCTTCGTCTCCCACTTTTCTGACTATCCAGGAGTCAGCAGCCAGGGGGCCTCTGTGAGCTTTCAAGAGAGGACATGCTGCAAAGCTCCTCTAAAGACCGTCAGCTGCTTGAGGAAGCACCATCACCACCTCTGCTGCAGGAGGGAACCCACCTGCTGAAGAAATTGTTGTTGTAAGTTTACTTACAGAAGGTTTTGGAGCAGGTGATTTGTTGCTCTCGGGGGTCTTGGTTAACCACTCATTGATACGACTGGAGACACCAACCTTCAATCCAGCAGTTTCCTGAAAAATAATAAAATCTAATCAGAAGACTTTCAGAATGGCTTCTGCTATGTTTTCCACAGCTTAGATTTAAAAACAAGGCCAACCCTGAGTTTAATATAGAGGTCCTCCCTAAGACTATGGCTAGATAAGTGTCACCCCGTGTGCTCTGAAGACATTGTCCCTATAAACCTCTAGTTTTCAATAATGATAACTGTGAAATGACAAAATTATTTCCACTGTAGTGCTAATCCAGGAATAAATATCAGACATAAACTTGCTGTTTCTGTCATAACCCCAAACTCCAAGGAGAAAAAAAGTCTTTAATCTGAAAGAAGAAGAGACACCAGTCTATTTTTGTTTTGCTAAGCTAAAATAAAAAAAAAACCCAACAAAACAAACAAACAAACAAAACCCAAACACAACAACAACAACAAAATAAAACCCCAAAAAGCAAACAACAAAGCCACACAGTGGAAGAGTTAAGTGAGCTAAAATTTAAAGCAGTAAAATAAAACTTTAAAAGATTAGTACAAGTTACTGAAATTTCATGGTTATCTGTAATAACCCCCTTCAATCCACAGCTAGGTTCTTTGCCTATGATGAATGATTGTCAATTCACATAAATTTCTAGAAAGGAAATATTACCTTAAGAATTTACATAGAAAAGAAAAAGGTCTCACAAATGTTTCTATGCATTGTCTATAAAACATCATCATTATCTTGCCTATTTAATCCTCCTCTGCCCCCCAAAAGAATGTTTCCCAACACAAAGAATTTCTTTGTACTCCGCTTGAACTACTCAGATATATTTGTCTAAGATACCTGATGTGGCTCTGGAATGTCTCATAACTTAGCTCAGTATGCCACTAAATTCTTTCATTATACTCAATATTGCAGCCACATAATTTTGTGGGTTTCTGAGGACCTCAGGATCCTCTGGGATATTCTTCACCAGTGATGTTAACAGGAGCAGCCAGGCTTATTTATAGGAACATGAATGGCAATGTCAGGTACATAACATAATTCTTTATAATCACTATGTAAAACTAAACACATACCTTATTTGGTGTTCCTGCTCCAGAGGGTGATGAAAAAACATTCCCTTTCTCCCACATGCTCTTGATATTACGGACACCCTCAGCTGGAACTGGAAGGTCAGAAGCTGCTGGCTTAGCTGGTCTTGCAGCCTTTGTGCCCTGCAGAAGAATTAAGGCCAGTTGATTTTAGCATTAAGAGCTGGAGTTACAAGGTGGTTTGACTCTGGGCAGTGCTGGGGAATGCAGCAGCTATAAGTGGTTCTAACAATGATCATGAAAAGATGGGAAGGAGTACTCAGCTCAAGAGGTGCCACTGAGACCCTTCCCAGTTTGATTTGCAGTTACACCCTTGACATGACCAGCTATGAAAACTGCAATCACTTAGATTTTTGCATCTGTTGCATTTCTAAGGCTTATTGCAAACCACAGCTCAGCACACAACTGCTCCAAGGTTTTCATTTGTCCTCTTCCAAGTCTTAGCACTTGCATCCTGTGCTCATGGCTCTTTCAGGGATACTGCTAAGGAAATCCTTACGCAGAGACGGGGGAAAAGGGCTGCTCTGCCATTCAGCATCAGACTCTGATTCTTCTGTCACAGACAACTTTATCTCACAACTCACGATTCTAGGGGTAAAATTCAGCATTTATAGTATATTTTGAATGAGGTGTTTTTTTAAACAGAGGGGACTGGGCTACATTATCTAGTAGCTTCCACATTGCCTATACTCACTTCCTTGTGAAAACAGTTTAAAACAAAAAAGCAAGCATCTATTTTTGCTTGGACTATGAAAAGAAAAATCCCTCAGTTCTGGCTTCTAGGCACATTATTAGCCACAACTTGTCAAAATCACCTGGGGTCAAATTCAGCGTTTTGTTCTGACTCTGTTTTTTCTTTGTCACTACTTAAATCCCTAGTTCACTAAAGTGTCTTTCTTTGCCAAGGAATTTCACTGAAGTGGCAGCCAGCAACACAGCCCCAGTTCGTTGCTCTCCTAAATAAGTTGCCAAGTCAGCTTTGCTCAGGATGACTATCAGCTCTTTGCTGATAGTACTCTCAGCAGCCAAAATAGGATGCAACTGTCACTCAAGAGATGCTGACTGAGTCCTTCAAAAGCTACTCCAAGCTTACAAAGCAGAGTAAATTATAGCATGAAAGGGAAGACAGGAATCTGAGGTTTTATTTAGATATATATCTAGATGTTAGTTATAGGTGTGCCTCAAGCGTTTTGTTCTTGAAGTCACATTGAAAAATGCCTTGTGACCAAAAATGCCTGCATTCCTTGAACAGTAAAACGTAGGCTGATGAAAGTCTCAAAAGCCATTAGTGACTACAGCCATCAAGACCTGGAATTAACTTACCTCAATTGCACTAGTGTATTGCTCAAGCCTACTGTCAATTTTTGAGACAACTGCAGTTGTATGGGTGGGTTTCATACCACTGTACAAGTAGAAAAAAGAGAGAAAGAGATTATTAATCCCTCCAGTTGAACACTGATGTTTTGACTGAACCTATTGTTTTATCGCTTTACCTCTTCTGAGCGGATTTGTTCAAAAATTCTGCTCGTTCCTCTATCTAGAAAAGAGAGAAACAAGAGCTGTATGGTTAAAATTAATAAAAAGGCAGCCTGTACAAGGCCAGGCTAAAATGTCATTTCAAATGTCAAAAGGCCAATCTGAAAGAGATGCATTCCAACAGAAATCACCACAGACACAAACACAGGATTTATAGTTAGGAGCCTGTTATGGATATATTTTCTGCATTAATTTTTTGCATCCTGCATATTTCTTCAGGGCCTCATTTGTAACAAGAGAATAAATCACCAATGCAGAAAGGAGAAAAGAAGTTCATATTGTGCAAGGGGTTGATATTCACAAAATCTATGTAAAATTTCCTCATATCTCCAGCATTTTCTGAGCTGAAGCATCAGACTAGGCCAGATTTGGGGATTAGCCATATACGCTGCCTCATGCATGTTTTTGTAGGATACTGATAATTGAATTTGAGCTCTAAAAAAACCAATCAGACTGTACCCTGCTCATGTTCAAGCAGGGTCATTGCTGAATCAATATTTGCCAGCTGTTATTATACAAACTAATATCTCATATTTCATCATTATTTTCTGGTCTGTGTGTAGGAAAATGTTGCATGTTTCCAGGGAAAAATAACCATGAAGGTCTCATACGACTTATGGCAAATGTCTCAATAATTTGCAAACAAAAAGACTCCATCCCTGAATGAAGTTTTAAAATATTTAACGATGAGGGCAGTCTATTTGCAAACCTCCTCAAGTGTCTTCCACATTGCATTGTTCCACTTCTTGTCCCAGGATCTACAGTTCCACTTAAGAGTAAAATATACAAAAGCAGCTCCAGGGGATAGAAATGACTATTAATTAGCCTGGCTGGTTTCCTGGGAATTCCCCAGCCTCAGTATGTGTTGTCCATTTACAAGTTACTTGAACAGTGACTGCTGCGGCATTCAGGCTTTTAAAATTAGGCAATGACAGCCATTCCTTTAAATGGCTCTCCTTGGTGCCTTTAGCATGGTGTACCAGAATACTAAATCCCACAGCAACCCCATCAATGCATGTTTTATTTCTCAAGTCTGTACAAGCAAAAACTCCAGCAGTTCACTTCAGTGCAGAATTTGCCAAACAGGCTCACTGGAGGAACTCCAGCTATCATCTATACAGCTCAAGGGCACCTCTAAAGCGCCAATACATATATACACACAATTTACAGAGTAATTTACATTAACAGTTTTAGTTACCAATATATGATCTAAACACAGCCGTGAGTGGAAAGATGGGCTTCACTGGGGTATATACTGTCTCCACGCGCTATTGTCACAAGGCGGCAGCAGTACACCAGGCAGGAGCTGAAGAGCCGCCTTGCCCACACCCTACTGGTGGGGATCTGCGGAGCTTCCGCCAGCTTCAACAGTTCACACTTAGTTTCACCCAGAGGAAATACAGTGGGCATTGCCATAAAACAAACAAGTTAATTATTAGATGAAAAGTGACTAGACACATCTAACTTAAACTAGTCACCTCTTCTCGAATATGGTATAGGAGGAAATTTTTCCCACAACACTGATTTCTGGGCCACAAAAAGCTTAAAAAAATCCTCGTTGAAATGATGACTTCTACCAACAACAAAAGTCAGTTTTCTCCCCTGCTGTGTATAAATGGGTAATTTCTCAGCTACATCAGTGAAACCCTGGCTGGCAGCAAGAACAAACAATATGGACTGACTCAAAGAACCTGGACTAATGGTAACTAATAATTTATTGACAGCATCTTCTAATTCAGATGAACTGAGAATCCACTTGAAATCTTACAAGAGGGACAGCTCTTCAAAAAGGCTAACAGTAGACTCTTTCTAGTCTTCCTATGTTAAGAAGGGAGAGATGTTTCCACACAGCAGGAAAATCTGGCTTCATTAGGCATTGTTGTAAGAGGGGGATAGGTTATGGTGAAGAAGGACATGTATTCTTGGGGTCGTAGTAAAAAGACATGGGGTCATTCTTTACTTGCTGGAAAGAGCAGCTCTCAGAGCACCTACCCTGAGTCATTTCAGGAATAAGTCATGGATTGTTCAGAGCAGGAGAATGAGGAAGCAAACCAGAAAATAAGTTAAAGAGGAAAGCAGAGTTAGGAAGCGACCCTCAGATCTGAACCAGGTGCCTTGTGTGGACAGATAACACATTTTCTGCACATTTATAAGAGAATTTGTTCTAGAGCATCTTCCTTAAAATACATCATGCATGAAACAGAAGCACACTTTGAATACACTTACAGAAAACACATCTGTATACACACATGTAATTCAACACATAGGTCAACTACACTCAGGCTGCACAGCAACATCTGAAGTTCATATATGTACCACACCCCACACAAACTCCATGCAAAAACTTTAAAATGGTTGGCACATACTGTAAAGAGTATTACAAAATAGATCTGTAAGGGAAACAGCAAAGCAAGGTGGTTAGTGCAAAATGAAAGATATTTTCTCAATTTGAGACCAGGAAATACAAATAATTGTTTATTCGTTCATTTTAACAGGATCTTATTAAAGAGCTTGGACTGTGTTTTTTCACCATGGAATAATTTCCAGACCTCTGACACAAGACACACATACTCCAAAAATGCAGCCTCTAATTAAATTATGACCAGAGAGAAAAAGCACAGGATTGTGGGCTGCAACACATAGTCTGAATTGCTTGAAAGTTAAGCATTTAGTAAAAATTACTCATTTTGGTTCCTTCTACAGCCAGTGGAGAGGCAGAGAAGCTCACCTCACCCTAGGAAAGGTGGTGTTGCTTGTCCACTGAGGGTGGCTCCCGCTCTGGTAACTACTGAAGAAGTTTAGATTAGACAACAAAATGCTTAGATGGACATGTACTCTTCTGCTGGCAAAGTCAGATGAAATTAAACCAATGGTTCAATTGTCACAGCTGATTAGGGCCTTACTCTACAGGGTCAGTACATATAGGTGGAAAGGAATAAATTAAGCAAGATGTTATACAGAGATCTATGTACGCATTTGTTCATATTCAATATTGCACAGACAGGTTTTGTTCACTGATTGTGCAAGAAATGTCTTGCCTATTAGAAATGCAGTTGAAGTGTGGGTTTCAAAGTACACTGACTTCCATCTGCATATTCTCCAAGAATAGAAACAGAAAGAGGAATGAATTAATACACAATTTGAGCCAATGTCTCGGAAAACTAAAAACATCTAGATATTCCCAGTGAAACTTGTTTCATACAAATGTATTAAGTGATTCTTGGGAATTTTAAACTGCTTGTTAGATGTCATGTGACAGAAAATGTTGTAAACTGATACATAATAAAACTCTTCTCAAAAAATAGGTGAAGAACGAAAAGGAATAAGAAATGCACACAGAAAACAGAAATCCCTCTATTATAATTCTGCCTCATGCCCAATAGGTGGAAGAACCTAATGGAAAGCCATTTGTGGTGGTAGTACCTGGGAGTAAAGAGGCTTTTCCTCCCCAAGTGGCTCATGTGTTCTTTTGCTTCATTAAGCACAGTTAGGCTTTTGCCTGCTATCAGCAACACCTGTGCAGAGTGCACCAATTTACTCCATCTGACCTGCCAGACTAGAGGTGATGCCGTCAGCATCGAAGATGGGGGGAAAACAAATGTCACAAATAGTGCTTTTACCACTCTATCTTCCCTCTGCTTTAGGAGTTGCTCATCTAGAAAGAACTGATTGCGTGCAGTCTCTTTCCAGTCACTGCTCCAGCTGTCAGGTATTGAGAGCTTAATGAGATAGGACAAGACAGGTCCTTCAGAAAAAAGAAATCTCAAGCCCTGAAAAGTCCTATCTTCTGGCCCAGCTGTCAGCATTGTCTTGCAGAGAGTGCAGGCTGCCGCATCAGCCCGTATTTCCCAGGAGACATTTTCTACAATGGCAGGAGATACCGCAGGCTCCCAGCTTCCTCCCCTCAGTGCCTAACAGCTTTTGCATTTCTGTAGCGGCGGAGCTCGCCCCCCAGAGGAGACTTAGTACTGAAATATCCTGTTCTCTCCTGGTTAACCTAGAGGATGGTTAGACAAGAAGTCAGTAGCAATTCTTCGCAAAGGAAACACGAGGAATGAGCTTGTCTAAAAAGGAAAATGAACAAAGATTATGCAGGAAATCTCATTCTTCTACTGAAGCACCATTTGTGTGAACTAAACCAATGACAGCATGAGCTAGAGCAGGATGGGAGTGCAGCAGATGTTGTTCCAGTCTTTGTCCTTATAAAATAAACCAAGAGAGGGGGCAGAGGTTGAACAGAGGTTTGGTACTGCTGCTATTGCCCACAGGGACCCCACTAGCCCTGAGAAATCCAAGCTGCTTCCGTCCCTGAGCTAGTGATGAACTTTTCATGCTTCCTTTTCACTATGCCCTCAGAAAGCACCAGCCCTCATGCTGTCACTGGGAAGACTTCATGCTGATGTGATAGTTGTGCTGAAGTAATGTCTCAAGTTTCAGGGAAATACTGTATTTAACTGTTAAAACAACAGGACTTGTCAACACTGTGTAGGCTGTGATTTATTAGAGGCCTGACAGTAGGTCTTTCTAAATATATGCATATTATGCCTGTGTTTTTATACCTACATTTATATAGGTACATCTATGAGCCATGCAATACATGGAGATGGGTTGCACATCTTGGTCTCTCAGTTCTAAGTCTGCATGTCCTCCTAGGCCATGCCCTGCCTAATGGATATATGCAGTGTCCATAAGATGTTAATATGCCACACTGCTTTTCAGTTTACCTCCCTTCTTTCCTTTTTCTTCTTGTTCACTTAGTAAACAGCATGCCCTACTTTTCTTATCTAAGTTAATCCCAGGAACTTCTTTTTCTTCCCCAAAACTTATCACATTAGGAAGGACAAAGAAGGAGAAAAAGATACTACACCAGATTATGATCTAGAAGAAGTCAAAATGTGCACATGTATCATACAGTATTTTAATACTGAGCCTCCCTTTTTCATTATTAATTCCACCCACCCATAATTGTGCATTTAGGGTTCTCACATGACTCATGACACATCTAACCAGATGATACATTCATCAAGAGAGAAAATATGTGCCAGATGCTTTACAAGTCAAAAGATAACTTGGGAAGCACATAACAGACAATGAGAAAGCTGTGTGCCAGCCAGGTTAGACCAGCCTGAGAAGTCTGTCCAAATGAAAGTTATGAAATATCCTGTCTTCTAAAAACTGAAGTTTGACATCAAATTTGACATCAGGTTATTAAAATGATATTATTCTCTCCTGAGCTATTGATCACAGAAGGCCAAGAAACAGTCTAGGGTGTGAAGTTCAACAGCATTACATATCTATTCTGGCCACCCTCAGACACTGGACTGAAATACATACAGTGTGACCAATCTCCCAGAGAGAGAAACAGAGAAAAAATGTGTACAGTTGCATGCCTCAGTTTTTGTAACAAAAAGCTTCTACCTAAAAAGCCATAAAAACCAGCATCAATTATCACCATAAAAAAAAAATGGACCTTGGATATTTAAAGACATTTAGAAAATTCCCGCTTTCCTCTAAAAAAGCACTTAGTAAAATAGTATAGCACTGGTCCAAAAGTTTTCTGAAAGTTATTAACCTCCTGCCAAATCCAGTGTTTTTTCCCACTCTCTCCAAAATTATGATCTATATATTACATGTTTTCAAGTATAATTTCCTTTCTTCTGAGTCATCTGTGAACCAAAGCTCCAAATATATGTTATGAATGGCATCTAAATGAACAGAAAGAAGAAAAGAAAGCCCTCCCAGGAGGGCTGGGAAGAAGTTGTACATTTATTGTGTCTGTTATTGACATGATCTTTTGCAACCAAAGTGGCAAGACCATTTGCTCCTATTATGTAATAGGAGCATGTTGTAAAACTTGGCAATCTTCATTTAGAGCTATATGCATTTTGTCATTGTATTTCAGGCTCAAATGTATCTGAGAAGTCAAAGGCAAGTTCCAGTCAAAAGCACTGGGACACTGACTGCATTTGCTAGAACTGAACCCAAAACAGTGTAGGGCTGAAGCTTCAGATTGGTTTGAAGTGTATCTCACTGTGACCAGAAATGTGATTTTGACCAAATGCAGTTTGTCACTCAACAAACACAGTTCTTAATCCCATGGAGATCCACTTCGTGGTTCTACGAGTACCTACCTGACAGCCACCTGCCTGATTCCTTTTCCTCCTCATGCCCACTAAGGGGCCTTTTTTTGACAAATACTTTGGATTCTTAAATTATTAATGACACAAAATGAGAAAAGGAAAAATAGTTGAAAACAATTAATAGGTCTGTAGTTAGAACTTGAGCTGAAAAGGCAAGTGGACTGAATACCAAAACAAAGTTCCCAGTAATTTCAGTGAGGCCAGGATTCCTTGTCCATGCTGAAAGGCCATTTAATTGATTTATCTGACTTTCAATATAATACAGGCCACAGAAGATCACTTAGAAATTCCTGCAGCAACAGAAGTTTTGGGTTTTTTCCTGCTATGTAAGAAAATAAAATCCAGCCCAGTACTTCTAGATGTTATTTTTAGAAGAATTAGACATAAACTAGAACTCCCACATGGGGCAGTTTCAATTAATGATGATTAGGCTGCATACATTTAAAGACAAAGTAAGCTGGCAATGAAGAAAGTAATTATGGATATGGAAGGAGAGTGAGAACATTTGTGATCTTTATCTACTCCCTCTCACAAAGTACTCCTATAATAAATTAACGTTGAAAATTAACACAGTAATACAGCTCTAAGTTTCCAAAATAATTTTATCTTGAAGGTAAAGGTCCTTTTTTGGATGTTTTTCATCAACAAAACCAGATAAACAGTCTTGATTCTGTTTTTATAAAGGATCTCTAATTTTCAATCATCCCAATGAACAAAGTCTTTCAGCAAAACATTTCAGGCTAAGGTTTATTTCAGAGCATTTTCTCAGGTCTGATTTCAAGTATTTCCACACTGCTTTGATTTTTGGCTGTTGGTTTGGACTGCAACCCCCATTACCTTTTATGTACTGTACAGAAATAAGCAGGGAGGTTACCTTGAGAGATGAACCTTTAGGACTGAAACATTTAAATGGCTTCTTGTCTTCAGATACACCATCTTCTGGCATTTTTTGACGTTTCTCAGCAGCTTCAGCCCTTCTCCTTTCAATTTCTTCCTTCATCCTCCTCTTTTCCTCCTTAGAAAAACATGAAAGGTTACTTACTCTTTCAGAAACTACGTTACCATTACATGGCTTTGCAGTCCTGCAAACATTTATGACGTTTTCTAAGAACAGATTTTTATGCCAGTCAAAGAAGTTCAGTGACCTATCTAAAACCTAGCAACCAACGTATTGCTACTCATATATCACTGTGTTAAGGAAGTAGGAAAGACAGCTAGTCGGTGCTGCTTTAGTGTCTCCGCACAGTGAGGTCACAGAATTTTTGCCATGCAGTGCCACCAGTGCAATATAAAGAGAGGAAAAAAGCACATTCATAAAACAATTCAAATTCAGTTTCTCTATATCCTCATGTATCATTTTACTGTTCTGTTCATCTACTCTGGTACTTGGGCCAAAGTTAAGACTATTTCACAAGGAAAAAATCAATTGGTGCCCAAAAAAGTGAAGACTAAATGCTTACATTTTTTCTTCCAAAGAGAGAACATTAATTTTTACTTCATAAGCTATGAGTCAAACCAGAAGCCCTCAAAGCATAACCATTGTAACCAGCGGCCAGCGGGATCTGACCCACAAGGTACAGTTTTACTGTAAATACCTTAGTATATTAAAAGCAATTGGCATTCAGCTGCCAAACACTATTATTATTCATCTACTATTTGTTTTTCAAACAACTAAGATTCCTAAATGATGCACCAGAGATTTGGAAATCCTATTTATAAAGTCCCTTGGCAGAAGAAATACAAGCAAGCAGATGTGCTTGGGTACTCAATATTTAAATAAACAGGAATGTCTTCCTAATGAGATGTAGCCCATCATATCTATATATAACATTAGCATTCGTGCTCATCTGCAGCAGATAAACTTCTACATGTGCTTTGTAATTCAATTTGTGTAATGTCAAAAAGACACCCCAAATAAATTAAAAACTCTGTGGCTATAACACTGCTCCTGATATTTTGCATCCCCGAGAAGATAAACTATTCACAGCTGTAACAGATTAAATCCTGACTCAGGAAGACATATATTAGAGCCCTGTATTTCCTGAGGCTAGAACTGTAAAGTTTCTTTCTACCCTGATGACTGCATGTTTTATTTTGGGTGTGACCTGTCTATGTGATGTGGTCACTTAATATCAAATATGGTATACTCCTAGTTAAATCTGAAGGTTAGAAAACAGGATGGTTTTAATGCTGGGTAGTATATTCAAAATCAAGGTCTGTTGCAACAGACCACTCCTGACAGATGCTAAGAAACAGCAATGCTCAGAAGGGAACACAACCCAGAGGGCCCAGAAAAAGGGTACAATTTGAAGAAAAGGTTCAGCAGCAACTCCCCACACAGCAACATCAGAACCAAGAAGCAGCAGCACGCTTTGGCCTGTATGTACGGTTGTGTTTGGTCTTGCTTTCTTTGTTACATGCTCATTCCTTGCCCATGAAGAGTCTCCCATGGCCTCATTCTGCCTTTTTGTTAAATACAGACCCACTGACCTACAGCCCTTTCTTTGCTTTAAAGTGTCTTTACAGATACTGCTGTAAAATGTTATTAACTAATGCAAGGCCAGTGGAAATAAAGCTGTAACAAGGGAATAAAACCAGAGTCCAATACTTCGTATTTTATACTTACCTCCTCTCTGACTTTCCTCTCAGCCTCCTCCTGCTTTTTTTTCTGCTCCTCTTCCTCCAAGATTTTTCGGCGCTCCTCCCGCCTTTTCTTCAGTTCATCCAGCTCTGCCGCTGCCTCCTGCTGCTTCTCCTTCAGCTTCTCAAGCTCGTCATTCTCGCCTCGGCGACGGCGCTGATCTTCTAGCCGCTTTGCAACCTCGACCTGAGAGCCCAGCTTTGCTTCCTCGGCGTTTGTGGTCCCTTTCAAATTGGAGCGTCTGGGAAAAAAATGAAATGGAAGGGGATGCAAGATGGGTTTTGCCTTCCTCTGGCCAGATCCACCTGCTGCCACGCACTCAGAAGCAACATGAGGGCCTGTCATTCAAAGATATTGCCTTATAAGACCTTTTGCTCTTTGCAGACTATGACATGCCCAAAACATTTTCATCAGGAGTTAGTAAGCTGGGAGCTTGTTAGTAAGCTGGGATACAGAAAGGAGCATCTCTCCCACCCACTGCCATTGAGGAAAGAATCTTTCATGTGTTTATGTGCGCAGGAATTGCACCACCCTGCCTGAGAACTCAGGCCAGCTCCATTTTTAAGAGAATTCAGTAACTGAGCTTGAAATATTTAACATATTATGTAACTTCAGCAGAAGGCGTTGTATCTCATCAGCATCTCTATGGTATATAGTAAACTGTAAGTTTCACATATTTGCTCTGCAGTATACCAAAGAAACACTTTCAAAAGCCTATTACACTCCATACAGACAAAGCAATGGAAGGCCGTAACTCCTGTCTGTTGATTTTAATTGAGATAAATTTACGTATAAAAATCACATAGCAAAAATATTATGCTATGTTCTGTGTGATGAAAGATGCACTAATCCTTTGCTTTCAAAGGTATTTTTATATAAACCCCGTAGAAAAAGACAAGCATCTTTGGGGACAGAACAAATTACTTGGGGAAAGCAGGATATAAGAGCAGGAAGGGAATCTTACAGCTTCAAAAATGTTTTAAAAATCTAGAAAGGTTCCTACCTAACCTGTAACACTTGTCACTCTAACTCTCTCAGCCTGTATGAACAGAAAGGCTCATCAAATTTTTTCCAGGGAAAGTATAACTTCTTATTAAGAAATTGGAAATTATTCATTAATGGCAACTTTCTACAGGAAAAAACCAGAAGTTTTCAACCAGCTTAATATTTGAGACAGAAAGAGTGAATACCTAAAAAACCTAAACCCCAAAGAACTTGAATAGGTGAAGTACATACTTTCAACAGAGTCAGATAGCATCACCTAGTTAAATAATTACCACACCAGTGTTTAGACAAATGGCTTCTCCCTGACTGCATTTAATATACTGCTGACAAGGAGATAGATACCTAAGAGGCATCAGCTATTCACATGAAAGAGAACAGGAATGTACTCATGGATTTAAAAAAACCCTCACTTTCTTCTCTGTTCAGTTGGCATTTGAAAAAGCTGGATATTAATGGCTTCATTAATGCAGACAGAGGGTTGCAGTGTATAATATCACAAAATGGTACAAATTAAGCATTTCAACAATAAAAATAACGTTTACAGACAATCAGATTAGAGATGACAACATGAAGAACAAATATCATATAAATTTGCAATCTGGTGAATCACACCCAATCCTGCAAAGGAGCTCTTCATTCAGATAGATACTTCATCTATATGGATGAATATAAAACACAGGCTCTAGGACCAGAGCTGAATTACCTGTGATTTTAATATCACTACAGAATATACTAACACAGAGTTCTTTGCCCCCACATGGTGTTACCAAATTGGATTAAATTCGTTTCTAGCACAACATGCATGATTCAGGAATTTTATAATTTAAAAAAAAATATGGCAAAGTAACATAACCAGATTGATGATATTATGTGAATTTTGCTGCTGTACTTCAGCTGTGCAAGTTCACCATTTAAGTAGTAGGGCTTGGCAATTATTTTGCAATGCGCTTACTTTGTTTTAAAGAGTCTTTTCTATGCAAGAGTGCAACATCACAAAGCAAAGCTAAAGAAAAAATTGGTGCAGAGATCTTAATATTTGTACTTCCAGTGCATTTTTATGACCAATTTCTTCACCTAGAGTTACAAGTACACAATGTGTGTTTCCCTAATATCACCTTATCACAGTCCATTTCTGCTCTAGGCCCTATTCCCGAATGTGGTTTTGCAGTGAAATTGCTTAAAACATGAAAGCAGAAACGCAGGATAACCCTGCACCATAAGCATCAAGTTAATATACGTGGCCAGAAATAAGAGCTTGCATCAGGTAATGACACCTAATTAAAGGAAGTAACTCATGCTTTTTGATGAAAAATACATATACAACTAACTAAATCATTTGAGAAAACATTCGAAACTTTATTTGAAATGTCATTTGGCCCATTCAGAAACAAAGTGAGTACCAGTACCTGAGGTGTGAGGTATGAGGTATGAGTTGTGAGGTGTGAGGTATGATTTTTGGTGTCCAGCCTGAAATACCTCTGACTCAATTTGTAGAGGTACTGAGAAACCAAAATGTTTCAAGCCTCTATAAAGCACTAAGTATTTCTAAGGTTCCAGTGGTTCCAGTGCATCTATCCTTCATGAGCCATGAGAAATTCCTGGCTATTTTAAGGCTTTCCTGCTTCATTGCAAGGGAATGGCCTTTATAGCAAATATCCCAAGAACCTCACTACTTTTCTTCCTCCTCTTTTTTTGCCTTCTTGGTCTCCGAAATATCTATTGTCAGTCCACCCAAACCTGCAAGATTTAGGCCCAAAGAAGATGCAAAAGCTCACTCCTGATAGACATAATGATATCTTTGGTGAGAGCAAATACTCAGCCCCCAGAATTAAGAGAACTAAAACCATAAGATTTACCAGGATTCCCTTAATAAATAGCCACCTCAGTTTATATCAGCGCAGAAAAAAGGTTAGTCCTCAGTGCCTTCAGTGAAGGCAACCTCAATAAAATTAACAGCTACTCTCAGCTTTCAACTAATGAAAGCCAAAGGTAAAATCTAATCTTAACATTTTTGTTTGGAGACCTCAGGTCTTACAAAGAAGGACATTTAAAGTTTATAGCTTATTTTATTCTAATGCTGCTTTATTCTCATATTTTATTCTCAGGACTTCCCCTACTGCTTCTGCACAATCCAAAGTAGCAAACAATAAACTGGCAGTAATTCTCTTTATTTTCCTCCACCTCCCAAACTCTTATGTTTTCAACAGATTCTGGGAATCTCTGTTCTCTACTGTCGACATTGGGAAATTAGTATTGAGATGCTGGGTGGAGGAAGAGTTTCGTAAGCACCTCTTTAATGTTAAGAAATAAAGTTGGTTGCCAGCTTTCAGACAAAGAGGAAAAGGAAAGAAGTGGTTTGTGGGAGCCAAAAATGTTGGAACAATGTGAAAAAACATGTTACATCATATTTAGGACTTTTGCAGTGCTGTATGAGAATAGGGAGGAAGGCAGGTGGGAGGGGAGATGGGAAGGGGAAGCCATAAAATGAGGGTTTATTCTGTATTTCTCTTACTAACTAACGTAGAGAAGCAAGACACAGATAAGAATTTTCTGTAGCCTCCACTACCTTATTCAATTCTCAGTTCTCATCACTGAGAGTTGGCCAAGTTACATGCTTCCTAACTAGTATCTGATATGTTCATATAAAAACAAGAAGATAGTTCCAAAAAAAGCCCAACAACGTGGGTGCAGTTCATTAGAAAATAAGCCAAGAGCCTTAATTCATACCTAGCAACCCAGTGAACAGTAGAGCCTCTGCTGATGTTGCCAGCCCAAGCCTTCTACTCAGATGATAAAAGGCTATTAAAAAGGCTTCTTCCACATTTGAGAAATTGTAGAAGAAAAACCGAAAAAGGAAAAAAAAGAGTGGAAACTCAAATCTACGTGTTGTCAGTAAGGCTTGTCTCCCACAGGAAGTAAAGCAAATGAAAACACAACCAACATATTTTTAGAAAACCATTCTCATGTTATTGATGATGTGACCCAAGTCATGAAGTAGGACAGTTCTGAGCAAGGCAAATTTCCTGCTATTCCATGTCTATCTCTGTCTGTCTTTTGGCCTTAGGTCATGGTGTCTCCAGGGACTTTTGAACTGCATTTTATTCTGAGAAAGTTCGTTTTCCCCTGAACGATCACAAAGGGAATGCTGAGATACAACAGCAAATCCCGTGCACAGATTTCTCATAGTCTCTGGAGTACTTAACCTTTTCTTTGCTCTGACAATGTAAAAAGAGGAAGAGAGGTGCAGAAGAAAAAAAAAGAAATCGGGTTTCTAACCTATTCTTTCCTGGTTTTCTGCTAAAAATAAGAACTTTTAGTCTGCTTTGTATCCCCTCCTTTTAGCAGGCAGAATCTTTCTTTAATAAAATTTTCACTAATTTGCTCCCTTCATTGAATTTCCCAATATAGCCATAAAGCCATTTTTTGAAAATAAAAATCAAAATCAAACTATGTTAGATCTTATAAAAAGATAAAAATTAGAACATTTTGGCTAGGAGAGGCTTTCATGTAATTGAAAAATTGCTTTTATGGAGAAGCCATTAATTGTAAGTTTTGCCTTGAAATCAACAGAGAAGCTCTTTCAAGAGTTAGGAACTGATTACTCTCCATATTGATATGAAGCCGGATTAAAAGCAGGTGGGAAATTGGAAATGGTTTATATCAGTAAAGGTTGAGATCTGACTTAGAAAGTTAAGAGAGCACAAAATCTGAGCTGTTGTCATTATTGATCTCTGTGAAGATATTAGAAATAAACGTCCTTCAAGGAAGGAAAACCCCAGCAGAGCAAAAATCAGCCACTAGTCTCTACTGAAGGAGCAAGGCTATTCACATCTACTTTCTATACTTCATTTTGTTACCACAGCAATGTGCAGGCAGTTCTTTATAAAATAGGCCAAGAGCCTTACTTCATACCTAGCGACTCAATGAACATTAGAGCCTCTCCTGACATTGTCAACCCAAGTCTTCTACTCAGCAGCTACAAGGCTATTAAGCAGAGACCTAGAAATGGCCCCCTGCCCTGCTATAGCATAAGCAAGACTAATGCTTACTTGGAACTTACCCAAAAGCATTCTCAGTAGATTTAAGTTTTGGGGCAGTGAGTTCACGTTCTCCATTCTGTGCCTTTTGTTCAGGAACTCCCTTCTTACGATCCCAGATGCTTTTCATTTCTTCTTTGGGTGCTTTTCCTTTATCCTTGTCATCTTTTACCTGCTCAGGAAATACCATGAATCGTAGAACAAAAACAAAAAACAAACAAAAAGTCACAATGAGGCATTCTAAATAAGAGCTGAGGAACATGAATTTCTTGGTATTAATGATTAACTAAACAAATGTCTTTAAAATGTTTATGGGGTTTATGGCAGTAATAGTCTGCAAAGCTCTAAACTGACCAACCACCACGCTGCTGTCCTGATCTTAATTCAAGATGAAAGTATACTGAATAAAATAATCAGTCTTCTGGGAAAGTTTGTTGCGGCCATGGGACTATGCTACCATATTGCTTCATGCTGTAACTGCACCCCACTGAGAGAACCCAACCATCTTCCCTCCTGCTGCAGCATGATTCACCTGTTGCCTATTAAGATTTTGCATTGCAAACTTTTTGGGACTATGCTTGTTCATACACTCTTGATGCAAGTTTTAGGGCACTGTTGCAATAAAAATAACATATAACCTTCACCAGTTGTCAGGCTTGCTCGACAAAGTTCACACCCTTTCCACTGTCACAGCAGATGGATACTTTGTTATTGCAAGAATAATGACCAAAACACAAAATTATCTTCACATCATAGTAAAAGTCACTGACAAAATCCACAATCCTACCATGGGCTAGTCATGGATATTATTATCACACATGAATATTTAGTCCTATGCAAAAGCTTTGTCCTATAAGTCTTAATAGTAATCAAGTATTAAAGCCTAGATATTCCTTCAGTTATGAGCTTGAAGTATTTATCAATGCCACAGATGGTCTAATCCCAGCAGGACGAGTCATGGCTAGATACTGATAATAGAAGGAGAATATGGATTGATTTAAATTCTTTATCCTCAGATGGAATTATTCCCATTCAGACTACTAGCCTAAGTAAACTTTCAGCAGCAGCAGACGAAACATTTACCTCCAAATTTTATTTTTTTTTCCCATATCTGCCATGTTGGAGGAACATTCCATCTGGCAAGCAAGAAATACCTTCTGTGAAAAATCATACGAAGATCTTGAGACAAAAATAAGCAACTTTTTCCCTTGCAAGTCAGTTGCCATCCCATTTGCTAACTAGAAAGAAAATGAACTTCCATAACAGTCCTATCTGCAACAAGAACTTCTGGAGATGCAATATCTTTACCAAGAAAGGATCAGTTCAGATTTCCCAAAGTCAATGTCCTCCTCAGGCATTGAATTAAGCTGCTGAGTGAAGTTCCAGAGTCAGTCAGAGGCTGATGTGACAGACAATGCCAAGGTGGCACACACCACAAGGTCATACTGGGTGGTTAAACTACCTGAGCAAATTTGCCACTGCTGAAGGATGCTGGACACAATCTACAGAAGCATTTGCTCTGTCCTGAGAATCTGGTGCAGATTTTCCCCACCCTCTCCTGCCAACAGGCTTTAGCCTCGACCTGGCAGAAGCATCTGGACAGACAATAGGGGAGTTCAGTTTCCATGACCGTGCATTCTTTGACCATGATGCTGTAACTGCTAGCAAATAAGGCCATTTTTACTAGCAGCCTCAAGGAATGGTTTTCTGTTTTCTGGGAGCTGGGCTGAGACAACCAGGGCTATTCATTGAGCCTAATGAATGCCATTAGACAGCAACATTTTTTGGGTACTTCCAAATAGAGGCAAGATTGAAGCTAGTCATCATGTTAATAGCAAAAATCTCTGCTGCCTGTTAGCAACCTCCTAACCCTTCAGTCCCAGTCACAGTGACACCAAAACCAGCAATGTTGATTGGTGCAAGATTTTGCATGCCAGGATATCTGTGTTGGAATTTTGAGAGCATAGGATTTCCTTTGCTGAGATTTTCATCTAGACCTTTCTAGGTCTCATTAAAACCCCAATACTTCCAGCTGCCTGATGCATTGAAGTCCACTGGGAAGGGTCATATCTCTTACAGCTTAATTGAAATGAGTGAGAAAACTAATATTTAAACAATATAGCTTAAAAAATAACAGTTTAGGAAATAGCATTTTAGAAGCCAGTAGGACTTATGGTAATGTGTTGCATTTGAGAAAATAATTAATACAACTTGGCCTCCTTGTTCAAAAAGAACATAAACCAAGATATTCCGGAAACATTTCACAGCTTTTGGGCCCAATCCATCTACTAAATTTAATGTCAAAACAGAGATTGATTGGCACAGAAGCAGAAACCATTATGTCCCATTCCCAAGGCAGGCAACAGAAAAAGTCCCTTCCCTTGCCTCAGTGTTTCTTTAAATTACAGGCGAATTTAGCAGAAGCTGTGTTCAGTAAAGAGGCCTAGACTGACTCCCTCTGGAGTAGGCAGGTGGTATTACCTGAACTGAAGGCAGTTCATGTGTTCTCACAGATCTTGATCATCAAGTCAAGATAGAACATGACCTAGATCGTGTTTAGCTGATTTTCACCTTTATTTGTTTATATTTTAATCTTTCTCTACACTGCTTCTTTCCTCTTAGGGTGTTATGCTAATATTTGAGAGTTGAGATTTCTGAATCTAGAATTCGAACACCTTCAGACCACAGTGAATCAGTTATCGAGTTTGGGGCCATTTAGCAAATTTGATCCTTTATTTGGGCTCAGTTTCTTGGTGACTTAAAAGATGTGGGCATCTGGGTCTGGGGCTTCCATTTAGAGCCAACTACCATGCCCAGATACCATGAGAAAAGCAACTTTTGCAGCACGCCTAGCCAAACTGGAAGCAGGAAATACCAGGAGTCCCACATCATGAGAAAGCTTGTTCTTATGAACTTTCCAGGCCACTTTTGGGAACCAAAAATTGTGGGGCACTTCAGAATAGGAGACAGATTTTTCTTGCTAATTTGATCAAAACCTGAATTTTGAGGGCCACATTTTGGTCACATTAAGAAAGGACACATGCTTGTGTTGCACAACTGCAAAAGCAAAATCTGATTATGTAGGTATACTGTATTCCTTCAGGTTCTTGTTCATGATATACTGCCATTCTTGTAACTCACACAAGCTTCAGAAATAGGCCTTATTGAATTTGTATGTCCTTGAAGAGGGGGAAGGAGTGGAAATGGGAGCCTGATCTTGACTTGGAGTCTGAGGGTGTCGATTTTTCTTCACAAGCCAATAAGCAACAACTGAGATTTTCAAAACTGAGCAAAACACTTTGAATGCTCAGTTTGATGTGTATGTAAAAGATGTACCTTTCAGTGGATGGATATTCAGCAATGCCCTTAAAGCAGGACTTTTAAATTATCTCTGCTTGAGCAACCAAAAATAGAAGCACTAAAATCGCAAGTAACTATTAAAAATCAATTTCCTGGAACAATTTAGCCCTGTGGCTTCAGTTTTAAAGCACGATGAGAGCTCCAGTGAGGGTTGACTGAGCTCCACATAATCACAAGCAGGATGATTGTGTCTCAAGTCACCCCCAAAATCAATATTTGGGGCTAGTTACAGCCTCCTTTTTATATTTACTTATAACACTTAAAGATCCTGTTCAACAATGAATTGAATTGAAATGAAATGAAAGTCAATTCTGTTTTATGAAGAACTCTTAATATAATCCATTCCTTATTATTTGTGCAGCTCTTCTCTCTGCTTTTGCAGTTGGCTTAATTTAGAGTGATTATTTAGTTTTTCTAGTGGACTATACTAAGCATCTCTATTAGGTCTTATTTAAATCCTCCCCTTTATAGAGTAACTTATTCTAGTATTCCAAATCTCTCTCCCTGTTCACTAGGAACATTTATTCTAACCATCTTCATGACTTCATTTGCCTTTGCAATCTCACATGTACCTTACTCAAAATATGATTCTTTGGATGATCAAGACAGACAACTTGACATAAAACCCTGTGACATGATTTGTCCTCATCACTCTCTGAGGGTGAGCTAAGCATCTACACCACGTTCCAAATTTATCTAAAAACTAAAGATCCTGGATCAGATTCTCTACAACCCTCAATGCTCCCAAGCAGCTGGACAGGCAGCAAGCTGCCTGTTACCAGATCTATGTGCTGTGGCTCCCTTTATGCCATACAGACCTGGCGGAATTGGAATGGGTCTAAACCTCCAAGGGCCTGACCAATCTCAACATCTGATTAGAATCAGGGGATATTTTGATACCTGCTGCACTGAACCAAAAGCACAGTTGCTACACAATATTGAATATGGCTCCCTGTATCCAGCTGTAACCTGAAGAGTAAATGGTTCCCAAATCTTGTCTACTTACCGTACAGTAAAACACCATGGCACCAGCTCCTGTGTTTACAGTGGAAATGCAATGCAGTAATTTTTGTAGATTTTCTCTTTAAAACAAAAGAAGAATCTTGGGTATGCACAGTTTGTATCATGGGGTGTTAGAGTTTGGGGGAAAATCTTTAGTTAAGGTAGTCAGGTGGCCAAAGGACCTCAATTATTATTATTATTATCAAAGTAGATCTCAGTCATAGGGAAAAAGTTCACAGTAAAGTGGGAGGAAACAAAGAAAGAATGATTAGTTGATACCGCCTTGAAAAATTCATCCCTAGGGTGCAAATCATCCTTGCACTATTGACCAAACTGACTTTCCTGAAGTATTTGTTCTAAAACAAACAGGACTGGGTTCCGAAGTCCCAAAAAAACAAAATACTTAAGCATTTACTTCATTTTAAGCACATAGGTAGCTTCATCCCTGTTTATTTCAGTAGATTTACCCATGTTCTTGAAGCGAAGCACATGCTTAAGTACTTTGCTGAACAAGCAACTTTCAGTTATAGGTCCTTACTTATTTTCTTATTTCAAGTTTCCGTTCAACACCTAAATCAAAGGTTTACAAGTTACCTGATTTTTTTTGGAGGTAGGTTGGAGCTTCTCATCTGGCAACTTTTCCTTTTTATCTTCCACTTTAACCTCTTTTTCTTCCCCCTTTGTTTTTGGGGTTTAAATAATTTATTTCTTTTTAATATGAAAACATATCTTCTGTTTGCACTTTTGTTTCTCCACACTGTGTTCATGTACCAATCTTGTGTGCACATCTTCAACATATGCTGCTGTGTTCACATCTCCATGCACAGTTGTGCTCCCCCCACCCTCTCCAAATGCTTCCATTCCCCCATATGGGCCTTTCTCCCTTGTGTGGCATCATGCTCACATGTCCCAGCAGAGCACCCTCTCTTGTGACTGCATTTAGCACACACAGTTTACCAGGTACTCATAGTATTTTGTGCCAAGACGTGCCTGCCTCCACCTCATGTGTTACTGCATTAGGCCAGTTTATAGCAGCTGAAAAAGAAGGCAGCAAACATGCAAAGGTCTGAACATGCAAGGCATTCTTTCAGCAATGGAGTGAGGTCAGGCATGTTGTGCACTACGTTACTGATAAGCAGAGGTAAGGAGCTTATTTTAAAAGAGAGAGAGCACGAGTATTAGTTATTTCAATGCAGGAATAGATCTGTGAGGAAATTCCAATTCAGTCTTTTTTTTAAATTTGCATTACATTTCTCACAAGCCACAGATGTCTTATTTTGGTGCAAAATGTTTACTGTACCTGTTTTCTTATCAAAGCTGCTTGAGGTTTTCCCTCTTGTGCTTTCTTCTCTTTTACCTGTTTATCTTCTATTTTCTTTTCTTCCAACTTTTGTTTTTCATTTAATTTCTCTGCTTCTAGCTTAGCCTTTTCTTCAGCTGCCCTCTTTTCCTCTTCTGCCTTAGCCCTTTCTCTTTCCTCAGCTGCCTTCTTCTCTTCTGCTTTAGCCCTCTCCTCAGCTGCCCTCTTTTCCTCTTCTGCTTTAGCCCTTTCCTCAGCTGCCTTCTTCTCTTCTGCTTTAGCCCTCTCCTCAGCTGCCCTCTTTTCCTCTTCTGCTTTAGCCCTTTCCTCAGCTGCCTTCTTCTCCTCTTCTGCTTTAGCCCTCTCCTCAGCTGCCCTCTTCTCCTCTTCTGCTTTAGCCCTCTCCTCAGCTGCCCTCTTCTCCTCTTCTGCTTTAGCCCTCTCTTCCTCTTCTGCCTTAGCCCTCTCCTCAGCTGCCTTCTTTTCCTCCTCTGCTTTTAACCTCTCCCTTTCTTCTGCCTCAAGTTTCTCCCTTTCTTCTGCTTTCTTCTGTTCTTCCTCAGCCTTTTCCTCATCCCTAAGCTTCCCTTTATCTACAGTATTACTTATACTCTGCTCCCCTTCTGCTACAGCATTTGTATCATTCTCTGTTTTGTGTTCCTCTGCATTTATAGCTAGACTTTTTGTTTCTGCTACCTCTTCATTATCTGTGGATTTTTCTGCTGTCACATCTACCTGATTTTCCTCTACAGGGGCCTCCTTTGGTTTCTCCTCCTGTAACTCTTCCTTGTCTTTTTCTTCTTTTTTTTCCTCATCTTCCCCATCTTGCCTCCAGTTGTTCCTTTGGTATGATTTGGTAACTGTTTCTGTTTCCTCAATCTCATAACGTCCTCGGCGTGTTTCAGCTTTTTCCTCTTTTCCCGTGGTCTCGTTTTCTTCCACATTGTTTACTTCTCTCCTGCTGGGCAGTGACAAGCTCCCATCTGTGATTGTGGGATCAAATTCCTTTTGACGTTCCAGGGCTTCTTGAAGGCGCTTTTGACGTCTCTCCTCCCGTCTTGCCAGTCTCTCCAACAATGCAGCTTCATCATCTGCTCCCCTTGTGGTTGTAGTACTCTTGGCTTCCTCTTCTGCCGCACTACATAAAAGGGATAACTTTGCATTAAAAAAAGACAACAATAAAACACCTTTCTAACAGCATAAGCACTTGCGTAACATCATTCCATGGTTTGAAAACACAACAGGTTGCATACTTCAAAGTTTAGCAAAATGCTTCTGGGGATTAATTTTGTCATTTTTATGTGTATATGAATGTGTACTTCACAATGTCAGAGCCTGGAAAGGCTGCTTTCCAGGCCGGATCCAAAAACTACTGAAGACCCCAGGAGTGTTACTGACCTCAATAGGCACTGGAATAGTCCTGACACTTGAAACATCTGTAATATGAATAGCCCTGAAAAATTCAGCCTCCCCCCTGCACCCTGCGGCAGAATACTTGGAGGACTTTAGCTTGCTTTAAGCAAGAAGGAGCTACTCCTGTTCAACAACAGCATCCATAGACACAGTCCATAATGGAATAAGCCGGTGATTAAGAGTGCAGTGAGGTCATAATTGTCTGTAGAGAGACAATAATCTGTTAGGAAACTGAGTGAGCACAGCACCTAATTTCAGAGATGCTATTCAACACCTGTTGGTGCCAAGACTGAATCTCTTTCTCAGTCCCTGGAGGGTTTTTGACTCCTTCAGAATTCAGCTGCTTAATTCTCCTGTGTGCAGGTTTCTTCCTTCTTTCTAGCTTCTCCCCAGCCCATCCTTGTAGAAAAAGTTTATGATCTACAATGGGAAATGTTGCTGTTTTCCTATCTATATCCATTCTCCTTGTCTTTAATAGAATACTACTTGTGCTCAGTATCTATTAGCTTAATAGCACAGTGTTTATTTCTAGTCTCTTGTATCGATTGTGTTATGACTACTGGGAATCTAGATATATTATTTGTGGTTATATGAAACTGAATAAATGATGGACAGACTGAAAGTCCAGCTCTGCCCACTCAGCTTGTGACAAGGGAGGTATCGCTTCATATGCTTTTGTGCTCTTTATTGCAGTATGACCCAGACAATGCCCTTACCCAGGTAAGGGCTGAGGTCTAGCACTTACTCCCAGCTCCTTGGAGGCATGTTTCAGCTGCAGCTTGAGGCACCAATCCCACATGCCTTGGTATGGCATGTCATCATGGCTCCTATACTATAAGTAGGTCAAAAGATGTAGAGGTTTGTGAGTTCAGATGCAGTCATGCCTGTTGGAATCTGACAGCAGGATGCATCAGAAGTATTACCCTCAATGAACCCCAACTAAGTTATCCATAGACAGCTCTGCGTACATCCTGGAAATGGGTCATGAGCATGGCCTCAAGCCCAGCTTCAGTGACACTCCCACCCTACTGTGTAGACACAGCCATTTGTGCTCCTCACTGTGCTAGGTCCTTGTCAGAGCAAAGATGTCCTAACCTGGTGCTTAGAATTTGAGTAGCAAACCAGACCTCTTCAAGATACTTCTCTACTCTGAAAAAAAAAATTACTGTTGACTTGTCAGTAAGCAACTTCAGACGTTTACCTGTTTTGGGCATTAACTTCCGATTTCTCCGTTACATCTCCGGATAGTTCTCCCTCTTCCTTTTGCCGCAGTCTCTCCTGCCGAGCCCGTCGGCGACGTTCCCTGGCGGCTTCTTCCTCGTCATCGTCATTTCTCTGGTAGGACAGCCTGCAACAAAAATAGGGAAACAAAACAAAGGGGCTATAGCATATAGGATATTGTGACTGAAAAGTTACGAAAAGCAGTTGAGGAGGGCACAGTAAGTGTGGCTGCAGTGCCTGCTCCATATGCTGTTTAGAAAATATGCTTTGATGTTGAGATGCATAGTTTCAAAGCTTGGTTTTATTTTCTTTTTCAGAAATGAACTTGACAAAATAGTCACAGTGAAGGCAGCAGCCATACCACACTGTCAGTTTGCTCCTACAAAAAATACCAAAGCCATAAAAGCTCTGTAGCTGAGCAAACATCCCACCAGACTACACCATGATCCTGCCAGAATGCACACAGCAGCACTTGAGCAGATTCACTCAAGCCCATATAATTGAAATAGGAATTAGACTAGCAGCATTTCATTAGCCTCCTCTAAAAATCACATGCTGAAAATGGTGACAGTATTCTAAAATTGAAAGCCTAGAAAGCAGAGAGACACAAGTATGACAGCAGCTCTCAGCTGTTGGTTCTGAGTGCCAAACATCTGACACCTACAAAATTTTTGTGAGCCCATAGCCCTGCTACACCAAATCATACAAGATCACTGTTGTGATGAAAGCCTCCAGCTGAGAACCCATTGTGTTCATCTAACCCAACAGATGATTACATATAGCTTCATCTTACTTGAAAAGGAAAGCAAGGCATTACAATCTTAATAATCCTGTAGCCCATTCAAATCTTTGCTGAAGTGCGTTATTATTGTGTGAGATAAATGGAAAGGCCTGCATTCCTCTTACCTTTTGGGCAGGGAAAGTGAAATTGAAATCTAACATGTCCCAGACCCTGTCATGACCTTCATTTACTTTGCTTATGGTCTGATACATAATGGTTAAAAAGTCACCCTTCCTTAAGTAGTCACCCATTTAAGCTGCACAGGCATGCATATAGAGAAAAAAAAGAGCTCTGAACAGAGTGAAAGCAAGCACAGCTAAAGCTTGCATTTCAAGGAATTTTTTTAAAAGCAAGGGCAACTAAAACATTAGTCATGAATCTGGCTCTTTGGGTCAAAGACTCTTCAATCACCTTTCTCTGGTACTACTTTTCTCCTTTGCTGAGAGAAGGGTGAAAGTACAGGCTCAGCAGAGATTCAATTATCACAATTTTGCTTTAAAAATTACAAATGCATGTTAAAAACAACATGGCTAAGCCACTTGCCAGACCTAGAGCAGCATTTTCATCATCTCTGCACTGAAGTATTTGATTTTTCTACTTTCATGCTCCACTTCAAGAACCTGCAAGCTTTTCTTTGTAGAAACAGCTTCTCTCAATGAGGGTGAAAACCATGAGCAGCATGGCCATGAAGGGTCACAACAGAGGGAAGAAGAAGAAAGGAAGAAGAAGAAAGGAAGGAGAAAATCAAACACACTACAAGTGATGCAGTGAAGGTAAGGAAAAACGCTTCCTGTCATCTATAAGGAATTTAAAGGGGATCAACATTTCATTTAGGTCTAGAACAGAAAGCATATGAATACAATAATAAACCAATAGGGTCTTTGATTTGCAGAAGAAAGAGACTCTCTGGAATAAAACTGCATTAGCAAACTAACCACTGAAAACCCACTCATTAGTAAGATGTTCTGGCTGCAAGAAGCCTATGATCTCTTTAGCAATGAAGTCCAAAAATAAGGATGCAGGAAGAGCACACACTGCTCCTAGCCTGTGGCCTCTGGATAATGGCCACAACTGATTCAATTCCCAGTTCTTATGGTTCAGGGTTTGTCTTTGCAGGGACACCAGAGGAGGAAGTAATTTATCCTGCTCTCTGTACCCACACATAACACTCCTACACAGCAAGGAGAACAACCTCTTCTAAAAACCTCTTTAAAATGCCTTCTTAAAACCCCCACTTGCTCAGAAAGCTAAAAAAGGAAAGAAAAAAAATACCCTAAGCAAAAAACTCCCTCAAAATGGAACCCATTAAATGTAAGTCAAATGAAAACAGATATGTATTTCCTGTCCTTTGGACACTTACCACATAGGTCATCTGTTAAGAAAGCTGACAGTCTCTCTCTTAATATCCTTTGAAGTATATCCACTACCTTACTGCATATCATAGTGGTTTCCTACAGCGAGCAAGTACAGCAAGTATGGGTTCCATCCCTAAGGATCACCTTAAGTGTTCAATTCTGTGCACCAGCACAGATACATGAAACATCCCCAATAATGTGGAAATAGTCATATCAACAACTAATAACAGTATTTTATGGATGTGCATAATATTTTCTTTACAATTGTGGTAACACTATTTCCCAGATTATACTTCTACAGGCTTGTTTGCTTGCCTTGGAAATACAAGCTTTGCTGGATGTGCCTGCCTAGCCACCACAAACTGACAGTAGAGTGGGCTGAAAATGCAGGTTCAGATTGGCTATGTTAATTAACAGGCTAATGACCATACTGGGCGTGAATTGACAGCAAGATCATTCATGAAACAATCCAACATGATCACCCCAACTGCTAATGACTTTCCATGAGAAATTCAGTCAGAAAGATAGCGCAAGTTAGACAAATGCCACTTCTGCCCATGAAAAATACGCTTCTCTGACTCCACTGTTTGTCTCACTACACGCTCAGTCTTCATACACAGAGTTCATTCACCCTAACTCACCTAGCACATCACTCCCTTCTCCTTAGTTATCTAAGTAGCTCTTCCTCCTTTGCTGTCTAGGATGTTCGACTAATTTCACACAGAAAGTAAACTATGGGCAGATTCATGAATCCATGCACCCACCACTGGGAATGGGAAAACTGACCTTCATTCTCCCACTGTTACAGCTCTCCATAGCTATGCACCACAAGCAAAATGAATCTGGGAGCTCTTCAGAGCTTATCTTTCATTTGCTTGCATCTTCTGGCATTCTTTAGACCAAGAGTAAACAAATAATAGAAAATATAATTCCAAGATTTCAGCTGTGTATATCAGACAGATGGGAATCTGATGATCCACATTGGCCTGTCCTGTTTCTCCACCCTTGGAGAACAGCCTTGCTGTCCAGCATGCATACACACCTCACAACTTAATTGAATTAACCTTATATCCATTTTTCACCCTCCACATAACAGTTCAAAATCTTTACAGGCAAGTGTCTCTCTATAGTTAGCTGTTCCAGCTATCTCAGACAATGAGAGCACAGCACAGCGTGATCTTAAAGTGGTATACCAAGCCTTTTGATGAGTGACACTTCTTATTAAATATTCAGATGAAAAGATGATGACTTGGAAACCATCCTACACCTTGTTACCAAAGACAACATGCTCTTGGTCTAAATTTCAACTAAAATAAAGATAGAAGAGTGTTAGCTGCTTCTTCTTTTACCTTCTCTAGGTTTCTGAACTGAGAAAAAGCAGTGTAACCTCTATGCATTTTTGGTAAGTTGTTCTAATAAAGCATTAATGCTGAGTCTACCATACTTCCCATGCAGCACAACTCAAGTACAGGAAACTGAGCATCTCGTCTATGTGAGAGGACATTTCCCACCATGTTAGGTAGGGATAACAACTAACAACAGGCATTCTGCTCTGTTGAGCAGTTAGGACAGATTTATATCTCCGGAACTGAAACCCCAAGCCTCCTGAAGTCAACAACAAATCTTCTGATTATTTCAGTAAATCTAAACTAAACCTATCCTCAGACAGAATGGGGGGTACTCTACAGCCTAGAGTGGAAAATAGCTCTGCTGGGTTGGGTATATACGAGATGAGGCCCTCTGCCTCAGAACTTCTTCAGAGAGATTCAGCATTGTCTCTATTTTATGTCAAGAACTGAATTTGAATAAAGTTATAACCCAGTAAGAAGCCTGGTAATAGCTAGGATGATTATGGGGCTGAAACCATTTCATATAATCCAGCTTCAACTGGTTTCCATTTGAAACTGCAAATCAGTTCAAACATTATCTAGCACTCCTTGGTTTTAGACTTTCTTGCCCAGTACTACATCATTATTATTATTACTATTATTATTATTATTATTATTGTCTGAATTACGGCAGCACTGAAATTTACTGATCAAGTTCAGGGGTTTGCAGTGGTAGGCATTTTATAAAGACAGGGGAATATCTGCTCCCTGTTCTAAACAGTGTGGTTCCCTATTAAAGAGAAATCTTATAATCTGTAGCACCACCTGCCTTAGTTGTAAGCTAAACCTGATGAATCTAAATTCTTTTTCATTTTTCACACGCATAGAAAAAAACCCCAATGCCTAACTTAAGCTGAAACACACCACTCCATTCTAGAGGAGGCAGGGAGAAAGGAGAGTTGTAGATTGGAGTTCTGACTCTACCTTAAGAGTGTCAGAAATATGTGAAAAATTTCCAAACAGAACAAAAAACTTTGAGTAGATTTTTTAACTTAAATAGGGAGCCCTGATCTGCTTCTTCTTTTACCCATGATTCACGCAAATGCCTGTCTATCTTCACTTTTCCCTGCCTGAAAAAAGGCCTTGTATTCATAGCATTGCCCTCCGAACATGTACCTCAATTAGATGCAATTGTACCTATTCAGACAGCTCTCTTCCACATGGCTTTGTTATTTGGAAACCTTTACACCTGTTACAGATTGATTTTCTGCATAGTCCATCGCAAGAAATGAGGTCATTCATCCTGTGTCAGACTGCTCCACTTGCAACCTAACCTACCTTTAAGACCTTCATCCTTCATTACCTAACACCATAGCAGTTGAAGTGACATCTGCTGATTATTATATCTCCAAATTGATGGCAGATGGAGGACGTCAGTAAGATGTCCTTGATGACAAATTTCACTGCCAGACTCGGTCTATAGAAGCTGCATTTGTTGGCCTCCTGTGCTCTTAGAATGCCTTTCTATTTATCCAGGCTCTTCCTGAAAGGATGGGTGGGGTAAGGATGGACTGTGTTATAACACCCACTGGGGAGTGCTCTTTGTGTCACTGTTGATATTCGGTCCCTTGTTATTTATGACTGTGCATGTTTTTAGTTTTTTTATTGTTCATTTAATATGTGTTATGATAGATGCACTTCATAACGTGGATATAAACAACTGATCAATCTTCACATCAAAAAACCATAACGAATGCACATGCTTCTGGAGGATTATGCCTCTGTCAAGCTTTGCGTGTCAAGTATCAGCTGTATTTTGTTCAAGTCATACCTAAAAACGTGGTGAATGGTGGGGGACAGTTGTGGGGTAACTGTTTCTGCTAATCATTCCTCCATAATTCAATGACAGCTGCCAGCATTCTGCTATGACCTGGTCAAGAAGATTCATTTTTATGAGGGAATGAGCAGAATTTCAGTCCAAAATGTTTATGTTTCAAAAAGACATAGTGAGTGAAACCAGCATTATGCTGGACATGCCACACAGTTCTCAGTCCAATGCTGTGCATGAATGCTGTTATTAACACCCATATTTTTCACATATTTCTCAATTTGACATGCACCATTTTTTTCATTTTGTATGTAGGAGAGACAAACGGATAAAATTAACCAATGGCTGGAAATTAAACCCAGGCAAATTAAAACTGGAAATGAAGCACATGTTTTTAACAGTGAGGGTGATTAAATATACAAGAAATGATGGAACATCCATCTGTCACATCTTCACATTATGGATGGATGCCTTTTTAGAAGCTGTATTACAGTAAAATACCAATTTGGGGGCTCATTATAGACACAACATGGAGAAAGTTAGACTAGATGATACAGTGGTACCTGCTGGATTTAAGCACTACAATCTTGCATTTATAGAAGATACATTACTCCTCATTCATACTCCTCAAAATTTATCTCTATCTCACAAATATTTTTGCTCTTTTCACCCACAAATTCTGCAGAGCTACACAGCCTATACTTCTGAGTGGGAAAATTATCCAGATACCCACACAATCCTTTGGGAAAAATAAAGACACTGGTATTCAATGTATTCCCTTCTCATTTACATAATTTTCATACTGTGTGTTTCTAATATCCTTTCTTATTTTTCATAGCTCAAAAGAGTTCAACTATTATTTTTCTGCTGGGTAACCACTTATTCAATGAGTTAGAAGAAGAACGCTTTTTCTGTCAAATCTGGCATCCTTAATTTCCTACCATACTTTTAGAAGCCCTTCTCCTACTTTAAACATAGATCTAAAATACCTAAAAGATAAACCAATGAGCATTTTAATAACAAGGTTTTGTTTCAGCTGAGGAAAATCTTTAGATTGTTTACTCTGGTTAAGGATCTGGCTGTGAAATTGTTATTTTGTTTGCATGACAAAATAGTTAAATATGGGAAAGAAAAGTTCCTCTGAGAGGTCCAGCTTGTGAAGATTTTTCTTTATGGATTCTTCCCTTTTGATGTTTCTGACACTTAGTTTTTTTCACAGGTAAGAAAAGAGCAGGTACACTTACCCATTTAATGGTTTGGCTCTAAAAAAATCAAGGTGCAAGCAATCTATATTGAAGAATGAAGTATAAAAAGTGATCTGCAAGCCAATAACCACAAGGGAAAATGACTCCACAATGATGACGAAAATACTTGTTGACTACCAAGTAATCCATGCCAAAAATAGCCAGGGATTTTATTGCATTGCTGCAGATGGCACTGAAGCCTTTAGGAGAGATCCTGGCTTCCCAAATTACTGGTCTCTGTTGACAATGTAAGTTTCAATTGCACGGATGTCAAGGGTTTCCAATGCCTTTTCTTAACGCGAACCCTCATTTCTTGCAGTTTTCTGCCCATAGCAACACTGTTGCTTTGGTTTTAGATTCAAGCCCTAAAACCTGGGCCTCGTAGTTAAAGCCAGTCTGTAACATCATGGCATCATTCTGCACAAAGGCAGAATGACTCATGCATGCACCTGCTTTATTTTTTTTGCTCTCCTCATGGCTGAAAACTGATGACCTGTTTCATAATATGAAATGCAAGCAGATTCTCCAAGCACATTCAAATAACTCAGCTGAATAGCCTCTGAGTACCTCAGCATAAATCGCACGCAGGGCAGCTAACATGAAGGGTAAAAGCCTTCAGCTACTGAAACAATGTCAAATTTGTCTCTGACATGTATTATATTTAGATAAAAGCAGTTGTTGGAAATGTCCCAGGGAAAAGCATGTAATTCTCTCAATATGTGAAGCCTGTAATGCTCCGCAGTTTTACTTCATCCACAATAGGCCTGACATTGACCTGTCAGTGAGCAGTGCAGTACATTTAACTTGTTTTAATTTAGAAGTTTCACATGAAAAGAAAAAAAGTAACTGGGCAGAAAACAACCACTGGCCAAGTGCCTTCTAACTGATAACTATTACATTTTTACTGCTTTCTTTGAAGCTTAGAGGAGTTCACTCAGAAATCTGTTTCCCTGGCAGGGGACAAACATCCAAAAAAGTGTACAAAATAAGCTTAATTTCTCAAACTTAAAAAAGTGGGAGCAAAACCCAATCCCTGTGCATACCACTCGTTGATTTGGAATTTGTTGACTCTGTAGCAAATTGCTTTCTGATTGCTGCCACCACCTCCAGTTTCTAGTACTTTATTGCATGTAAAATCTGAAATAATTTATGCCACAGGTTTACCCAGTAATGTTTCAGACATATGACTTGAGAATAATGGGCATTTTGCCTAGCTGAGGCCTAAGTAAGGACTTGCAGGATTAGCCTCAGAATATACAATCCACAACTGCTACAAAGCCAAGTCAGAAATCTTTCTTGTGTTTTTGGGGCCCTATACTCAAAATGGCTTTCAAGGCACTTTTATACCTCAAATTGTTAGCTTACTGAATGTATGCAAAGTTAAGGTCTAACTACTTTTCTTCTGTATTTCATTGCAAATAAAACTCCAACTGGCATGACTAAGAGATGTACTCAAGAGAGAAGGAATTAAAAATGAAGGCAGACATGAGCATTTGTTCCATAGTTTAAGCATAAAATACAATAGATTTAGCTTATTTGTTAGACTGATATAAGGACCTTCCAGCTGAACTGCACTTCTGGATTTCATATACATAGGATTAGCGTGCAGTAGCAACTTCAACATTTTTTATGCCAGGCTTTTTACATCTTTCCAGTGTTTTTTCCAAACAATTCAATTCTGAGGGCAGCAATGGCCAAAAGTAGACCTTTCAGACATGCCTTACTACTATAATCACCACATCAGCCAGGTGAGCTAAAACTAGACTTACAGGAGATGGTGCTCAATGTACAGACCACCTCCACCATAGTGTAGCTATAGCAGTGACAGAAACAAGGGATATTTTAGCAAGGTTTTGCTATAAGGAGACTGGATGAAAGGAGAACTGGCTTTTGCCCCTCTTTGCTCACCGTCCTGCTTAGGCCTGTAATTGAAGCATGCAATGTTTTCTGAAGGGAAAAAAAAAAGTTTAAACTTTTTCTTTTTTTTAATATATTATTTTTGGTGTTATTTTCTATTCCAAAAGAGCATGCTGCATCCTCCCAAGCTGGCAAACAAGAACAAAGCTACAATTGCAGGAAAGCACAAACTGAATTTTATAAATTATGCATGTATCATTGACCTGGAAACCTAGCTTTCAATTTAATCTGCTTCTCTACTTTCACCCTGGATACCTGCTTTGAAAGCTTGCTTAATGCAGCACATTAGAAAATAGAGAGCCTCTTAACAAATCAATGCTTGTATTTCATTCCCTTCACAAAGATTAATATGATTGCTGCATTTTAAGAGCACTGCATAGTAAAAGGAAGTGCATGACCATGAGGATAGATCTCGTACACAGGAAATTTCTTGACTTTCAACCTGTACTTGCTCCACTAAATATCTTCTAAGGACAAACACTGAAAAAGTTAACTCAGAGGATCATTGGATTCATTAACATCCAAACCAATTTCAGTCACGCTCTAATCCTCCACCACCATGCCCAATCTACTCACAATCAATTCCCAACATATATGTATTCATCATCCACCCTGCCAAAACAAGATGTGAAATTTGAGATGAAACATGGCTTTGCTTTTCAAAGATGACAAACCTCTTTGAGCAAAATCCCCTTTTGCATTTGTAGTTTTTCTTCACTGGCCTGCCACATTTTGCAGGGTGTAACGAGGAACCAGGGGCCAGGACTCTCCAGTGCATGAATCCTGACAGGAAGTTTATGGCATCCCATTGATTGATATCAGGGACAACACACACCAACAGTGTTGCACCCATTTTGAAAGGAGTTAGTTCATCTATCACTGAAATGCAGCTGCTCCCAGTGTGGATCAGCACGTAGCCTATGGCTATGACTCCATAACCAAAACATCGGCCTCTGATTTAGGACTGACACTGAAACTGTTTATGAATTTTAACAAGATTGGGACAGAAAACCAGTGAGGCAGGAAGAAGTAATGTGGAAGCATAGATCAAACAGGGACCAGGGCTGGAGGAAGGGGCCTGGAACAAAAAATCTTCCTTGGGCTGGTGATGGGGCTAAAGGAAAAACAGCAGCAATAGATGAGGAGCATCTGTCCCTACAGGGCACAAGATGGAGAATAGAGAAAGGTTGACAGAGAAATATTCAAGGACAGGAAGAGGAAAAGAGGGAGTAGCAAGGACTGAGAAAGCACCAGGACTGGATAAGTGGCTCAGCCATCAATATTTAGCATCAGAACAGCTTCACATGCTGTCCAAAGCCTGGCAAGGCAAAACCCAGCATGACTTGACAGAATGGAAACTCTAAGAGAGCAGATCATGACTACCTAGACTACACATCACTCAGGAACTCCTTTGATCTTGCCTGAAATGTTACGTGAACTGAAATGCCAACAAAGAGTCAGAACCTGCTATTTTTATTGGTCGATTCATCAAAAGTATGGGTTATCATTAGCCTGGGCTCTGTGAAGCATCAAAACTCCTCTGTATTTCTCAGGGGATTAGAGATTGTAGCTAAATTACTATCGCTCAGAGACAGACAAGTCCCTGAAGTATCTGCTAGAGCCTTCAGAAATAGAGCAAAGACTGTGCTGATGAACAAAGTACAAGGCATGTACTTACACACAGCGAGCTTGGAAAAATAGTTTTCCCAGATAATCATTCAGATAATCATAGAATAATCTTTTTTTATCCACTCTTCCCGACACAAAATATGCAAGATGAGGACACAGTCTTTGCATAGCACAGCAGACTAAACATTGAAATAAATGCTGCAAACAGGAAAACAGCTGAAATGCAAGAGCAGAAAACGCACCAAAACAGAGCTGGTTGTGAAGTTTTATGCTAACTGAAATAAACCACTTCAGGGGGGATATGGCATTACAAATACATCCACTGCTGTGCTACAACATATGGTGGATGGGAAAAAAAGTAATGAAAGTCAGATATCTCCAAGTTTTCTGGTACAGATCCCCCATGCACACAACTCATAGATGCTGTGCAGGTGCGGATTTGGTTTCAAGGGAAATTCATGGCTGTTCACTTTTAACATGGACAAGCGTCTGTCTCTTTCTTAGGTGTTTAAGAAACCAACTGTCAACAGACAAAGCGATTAGGAGACATTTTCAGTGAGACAGCAAAGGAATTATGAGTGCAGATCCTGTCATTTGCTAACAGGATTAGGGGCAGATACATTCCATGCATCTCTCTGAAAGCTAATCCCAATGTGTCTTTCACCTTCATGAAAGGTAAAAAGCCCTTCCATAAAACAGACCCATACAGATATGCAAGGTCACGTACAACACTTTGAGCAGCACACTCGTGTTACAATGATTTGCAGACATCATATAACAGCGCTGTGCAGTTTAAACAGCTGGGAGTCTGAAATGTAGCCATTGCAACAACACCCATATAAGCACGAAAATGTATCCTGGCTTTACCGCCGTGATCCTTATTCCAAGAGAGTTATTTGTAAGAAACTACCTAACAACTCAATCAGTTTAAACTATTGGAGAAAGCCTTTGGAAAGCTGACTGTATTCATGAGAGCTGGTCAGTCACACTGAAAATGTAAACCGAAAAACCACAGCTCTTTAAAAAGCATTAAAAAAAAAAAAAAAAAAGCCAAACCCCAACTTTTTTTGTTTCAAAGATTCAGTAACAAATTATCTACAACTTATAAGTTATTCAGAACAGAAAATACCCCAATAAAAACTACAAAATGGAAGAAGATAATAATTTGCTTATCCTAAAAGTGCTTATGGACTTCCAATAGGGTATAGGCAGCTGTCAGAGGCATAAGGCACCTAATGCAAACTGCCACAATATACCATGTTTCCAAATCACAGCAATTATGATGGTCTCTGTTGGGGTGTTTTTTGTTTGTTTTTGCTTGGTTTTTTTGGGTTTTTGTTTGTTTATTTGTTTTGGGTTTGTTTTTGTTTTTTTCTTTTTTTTCCATTCTGGAACAGCCAGCTCCACATAGGGAACCAGTCTGTAATAACTGTTGGAAAATGCTTTATAGTGTAGCATCCCCACAGAGATAAGTTCTTCACGGATAAAGGAAGCTAAGTGGTAGTGCCATCTGTACGTTCACAGCAACTTACTGATCAGGTCCTGTTGTTTCTTTGGCAAATCTTCCACTGCCAGTCAGCCATCCTCTGCCCTATCTGGTTAGCCTCCCCCCAGCCCATTTAGTGCTTTATGTACATCCCTTCACCCTGGCCACAACACCTCAGTCCTTGCCTCAGCTCCAGCCTGTCCAACAGGCAAAACACATTCATGATCCTTCTACACTGGCATCTGGGTTGCAGGAGAGAGTGAGCAGCACTAACCTGGGCTGGACTATGAGCCCTGAGTTGATTCCAGATAGCAGTGAGTGTGCCCTTGTTGGAGAGCATAACATTATATTGTGTTGTGATTGTTCTTGCCTTTGCACACCATAAGCAAAGCACAGGTCCGCAAACCAGCTATTTGATGACATACAATATACATTTGCTTTTATCTGCACTTCATCATACTGCTAAAAGAAATGGCAACTGAGTCTAGGGAAGAAAAGGTGAAGGAGCAAAGCAGATGGAACTATATAAGAAAGAGTGTGACCAGCAGTAGAAGGAAAGTGAGAGGAGGTGGCCAGCAAGGCGGGAAGTATAGCAAAGGGCTCCTGTGGTAAGAAAGCATTATGGCTAAAAGGAACAGACTGCAAATGCAGACAAAAGAGAGTCTAGTTTCAAATGTTTGAGGAGACAAGAGATTATAAGTTTCCTTTACCAAGAAGAAAAGCCTTTTTACAGATTCAACTGCCATTTTTAGAGAGAATATAATAAAAAAAATCATTATTAAACACACACACACAAATTGTCTGGTATAATCCAATACATTCCAGGAGTGAATGCAGACCAATGGTTATTTTGCCCTCATTGTTACATTAGTACTTGGCACTTGCTAAACTCTTTCCTTTGAAATATCTCAATGCGCCTTACAAATGTTTTTCAATGTTAATAATCCTTGCACCTACTTCTGACTTCCGCATGGTGGGTGTTATTACTGCTATAATGCCAGTTAATGGGATAGAAAATAGAGACATAGATGAACAAACTTCTTTTAGCCTAAACCAGGTTAGGATTAGCAGATAAGATCCTTGTTTTGGGTGCACTACTTCGTGCCTGATCCAAAACCTGTTGAAGCTACCAGCTGCACCATGCTGACTTCCATCGCTGAGCCTGAAAGCGTGTGAAAGCCACTGGCAGAATTGATTATCCTGGGACTTTTCTTTGCTGGCATACTGAACAAAGATGCATCCTCCCCTGAGCGCTCTCTGAGCAAGTGATAGCCTGCCTCTCGTCTGTGTAATGCCTCTGTTGCTAGGTACTTCCAAATCAGTAGTTTACATTTTAAAAAGGGTTGTGCTTGCTGGGAAATGGGAAAGGAAGGGTGAAAAGCTGGTTTAGCCCAGGGAATCCTGCACCTGTGTCACTATGAAAGAACCTCAAGCTTCTCAAGCTTTGTGCAGGGGTCAACGTGCCTCAGCCCAGCCTGGCATCTTTCTGAAGCACTAGGATGTGAACTGATATACATTCAGGTGTCTGTAAGTATGGAAAACGGGGTGCAGGGTCCTCACCCTACCATTGGAAGACAAGGAGTTAGCTTGTCAAACCCTTCTGTTTCTCAAGCTTCAACAGGTGCAGAAAGCCAGCTTGGTGAGGTAGGACTTCCAAAAGCTGATTGAGTGAGAAAACACCAGCTGTACACCAGAGAGATTCTAGTCCTACAGGAACTGTAGACAACATCACATGGGAAAGTTTCTGTGCACCACAACTGTCTGCACCCTCTTCAGTCCCACAGTGTAGATGGGACTGACCTCAATGTCAGCCAACCCTTCCAACACTGGCTTTTGCAGAACTGTGTTGATTCAAAGTCATAATGTTTCCCATCCCACCTGCACTGCAAGAAGACTGCTTTAGGAAGCCAATGAGACTCCTATAACAATGCATTTGCACAGCAGATGATTCTTTAGAAATAACACCAGACAGCAGACATTAGTCTTGGTCCAAACATGCCACTCAGTTCATCTGAGTATCCTCTTCTCAGTAGTCCATAGTAATGATTTATACATGCACTCCCAGGCAAGAGAGATACAATTCAATTTACCTTTTATGAAGGTTCTTACAAAATTAAATTATGCATCCTGAAAGGCACTGGAAAGGGCCAAAAAACAAGCACTGGATAGCAACCCTGTGTTTAATATACTTTTGTGAATATCCAACATTTGTCAAGCAAGGATTTGGCAACGTAAATTGCAGAATATTTGGCACAATAAAGGCTTGTGGCAAGCATAAAAGAATTTGAATTCCTGCTCACAAACACTGTGGTCCAACCTGCTACCACAGCTAAATCTACTGAGATTACTAAGTAAGAATATGGTAATCATGTTTGAAGATGATAAACTTTAGCAGCAGGTAACAAAAAGGTCTGGAGATCAGCAATTCTTCAAATTGGAAAAATAAGTTAAGGCTACTTTTAACATGACAGTGGTTAAGTATGAGATGCTTAAGCTCCTAGGTGAATCAGTTCCCACCTGACTAATGCACAAGAATGTTCAGTGAAAAAAGTATGCATTTGAGGGATCCAGAGACTAGCATGATGGATGTTAACTATATTAATAAGGAATTGCAAGACCAACAAGTCTAATGCAAATGCATGTATAAAATTTAAACACTAGCAGTCCTTTACCAATGTTGTACTTATTGGTGCTTCTGCCTGCTCAAGATGAGTGCAAGACAGGCACTGACAGTGTTAGTGCATAGCTATAAGCATATATAAACATTTTTTCTGGACCTTTACCCGAAGTTTGCTCAAAAAACACCCTCCAAATTCATCAAATTACCAAAAATCTGGAAAGCTCCAGGGAAGGTCCCACGACCTACTTTATTTTACAGAGAAGAGTTCCAAATGCTTCTCTCCTCTATTTCAGCTCCCCAGAAGCTTTTCCAGTTCCTTCTCCAATTTCTTCTCACATTCTAGGCAGTTCCTGTGACTCCCCACCTAATGGCATTTTAATGGGTGCCTCCATCTTCTTTCTCCAAACCTGTGAGCCCTGAGCCTTACATTCTCCCAAGACCAAACCTCTCTACTGCAATGATGTCATGCATATTGAGAAGTGCTGGAAGTGATTGGAAGCCAGGCACTAAGCATTAAACAGCAAAACCTCTGCTGGCTTTAATCTTGTGAAAACCACAATTATATCCTTTTTCTGAGGAAAGTAAACACATTGGCATGATTGCTAGGGCAGACCAGCACAAGAAACAACTAGCACACAGAGAATGTAACAGATATTGTTTTTTCATAGGTCTAGAGCATTCACCTGCCTAAATTCAGAGATTATAAGCATAGGCCTGGATGGGAGGTAGCAATAGTACCTCCATGGATATCTCCTACCTGATCACTTGCAGGGTGTTGGGTGAGTTTAAGAGAGGAGAAGAATCCAGGAAATCAAGCAAAGAATTAACCCTATGGCTGCTCAAAGTGGCAAAGGACCAAATGCAGTTCTCAGATATGTGGAAGGCAGAAATATTTGTCCTCAACTTGATGGGCTGCAAATTATGCACATGCTATCAGTGGGAAGCTTTCACAGCCATATAGACAGGGAATGACAGGAATACCAGGACAGCATTGCTACAGTGTTAAGAGAGCTTTTTAGCATGTTTTTGGTCTTGAGGGAAACCTTCAATTGCAACGAACTTCAAAACTGCTTTCCTCCAGCCTTTATGGAAATTTATTAGAGGAACCAGAAGAAAGTTAGTCCTCAGCCTTAATCTTTCTAACTAAAGTAAAAATTTAGCTAGCTTGGGAAGCAGATGTAACCTCTGCTAATTAGGCTTTGAGGCTTTTTCAAATCCTGAGAAAGAAAATTGCTGACACAATGTGTCTGACCACTCCTGTTCCAGGAGAAGGCTGATGACTAAGTCCAAGATGCGCACCACCATCGTACACACCCAGAGTCGACGCCAGTGATTTCTCTCCTGCAGGAGAAGCGCGATCCTAAAAATCTTCTGCTTCACACAGGAAAGACAGGTGTTACACAAAATACACAAGGCTGTTATTCAACATTAATTTAAAAGTGGGAGGTTACTTTCGAAGCAATTGGCATGAAAGAGAACATTGTGTGGGGCTGGAACACGCTTCATTCAGGCTTTAGAAAACCTTGTACAATACAGTAGTAAGAGAGAGCTGAAAGGAAAGAATAAAAGAAATATGGAAAGGAATCACATGACAAAGGCGAGGCCACTGTAGCTACAGGAAGTGGGAAGCCAGGAGCAACATGAAAATGAACAGTGAGACTACAAAGGTTCCACCTTGGCCATGTCTGTGTGTCCACATGATGGTCCACATCATTTGTGGGTGCTGAAACGTACAGTGTATTGACCCCTGTAAGGCTCACCCATCCCACGATCCTACTGCTCAGTTACAAATTTCATTAGAAAATAAAGCATCAAAACAAAAGCAACAAAAAAACTGTAAAAAGGATTGTGCCAGGACAGCAACAGTTGTGACACTTTTGTAATTACACTGAAGCAGCTCCAGGGCTGAAGGTACTGCACATGGCAAGCCCAAAATCAAATCTACTGTTTAGAAACATGTAACGTATTTTTATGGCTAAAGGAAAATAATTTGCAGGTAATTTGACATACCAAACAGAAGCCAAAATTTCTCATCCCGTAGTGACAAGGGCATTGGTCTTAAGGACATATCTCAAGCATAGGTCTCCACATTTCTTGGAGTGGAGATTTTCCTTAGAAAGGAAAACAAGTGCACCTAGACTGACTGCTTCTAGGCTGCTTTCTCAAATTTTTGAAATGCACAGCATGCCAGTTAGGAATTATTTTATGAATAAGGTTTTAAGATGTCTGGAACAAGAATCATCTTTTTTGTTCTGTAATACAACCACCTTTACCTAGAGGACCTACAACAAAACCAGATCCTCCGAAGCAGTAGCATAAAGCAGACTGAAAGTGATCTGAAAAAGATTCAGAGCTCGGAATCAAAACTGCCCGCACAGAGTTAATCCTCCCTGACTGGCATGCCAGGTTCTGCTGGAGTCATTTTTTGCTCACAAGAATCTGAATATTTCTCACTGCTGTTTTGGTCAAGGTACATGGAAAAACTGTGAATGGAAATTAAAAAAAGAAAACAAAGTTGGCCAAGTTCCTGATCTTCAAGAGGGATTCTGACTTTGAGGAAGAAGGGTCTGAATACAAACAGGCATCAGACAAAAAAACCTACCAACCCCCTCAAAAGCGGCTGTGCATCAAGATTTCCAAAGTAGCCTACTCCTAATAGTGCATCTGTAAGTTTTGTTTAGTGTGAACTGGTACATTCAATTCCTGTTACCAGTGTTGTTTATTTTTCTTTTCTGCTTTATTATCATCCAACTATATCTTTTACATCTTTTGCCTACAGTAAGCTAACCTCAACAATAACAGGATATGTACTCTACAATTATTATGGGGAGTTGGAAAAAGGAAAAATTGCTTCACAAGTGACATAATCAAGCTTACAATACTCAGAAGAAAATAAATAAGCAAGTTACAGAGAAAACCAGGCCTTTAGTGACTAGGTTAACTGTTACTTCTCCTACAGTCAAGGAACTACACTTGAGCACTGGGTGGGAGGAGGGCAGCCACTTTATGTCACTTCTGATTTCCTGGTGCAGCACAGACTGAATTTAGGCACGGACAGTACTTGGCTTGATATTTCAGTTACCAAAAGGCAAATAGCAACTGAGGAAAAAAAGAATTTAAATACCAGCTTCTGTCCTCTCTTGAAACTTTGTTCATTGTAACTCAGTTTAAAACGCAAGAAACCTTTTTGACTTCAGATCTGAAGCCTGTATTTAAGCCTAGAATGTGTTACTCATCTCTGGAATTCAACATGTGCCTTCAAAGCATTTTAAAAGAAAAACAGCTGAGCAATATAAAGCATCAACTAAACCTTGTAGCTGGTACTTTTCTTCAATGAGAGACTGAGAAGAGATCATATACTTTGGACTGAAGTGTAATTTTTCTGACAACTTCACAAAATGTTTAAATGTGTTCCAATGTGCCCATTGTTCCCTAAAAAGGTGATTATGCTATGGCACTGGTAAACTTGCATAAATATCTCTTTATCACATCCAGTTCGTGTGTCAGTGAGATTTCATGGCAACATTTACGAAAAAGAGAAGGAAGAAGGGAGGGAAAGGCAAAGGGGGTGTAAAAGGGGAAGCCCTCTCTGACTGTCTACTCTGCAAAGGATATGAACTGCAGAAAAGAGGAACCATGTCAGCAAATGCCAAACCAATGTGATACCTGCCAAACCACACCTTATCCTTCTCAATCAGCAAAAAAAAAATATCTGCTGCCTGATTTCTCTTACCTCACCAATAAAGATCTAGGCTTTTTTCCCTTATTAGGACAGTCTCCATGCTGCAAAATTCTGGCTCTAGTAAGTGGCTTTAACAGTATGTGCTGCACATCAGCACAAAAAGAAAGCAACTGATAAAAATAAAACACGGGAGGAGAGTAAAAGGGCTGAGTCCTAAATTAAAAGGGACAACATCAGCTTAGTTTGAGCTCCAAAATTTGATCATACATTTTATGAAATGGAGCATTAACATTGGAATGGATAAATGCATGAAGGCTAACATTATACAGACATATAATTGTAAACTTGGCCTTGCAGCTGCTTATACACATAAGAAAACTTGCTGAAGTCAAGGAGACTTTTTTACTACACTTAAGTGACTACATAGCTCAAAACATACATCAAATTTCAGTACACGAAAGCAGTGCAAAGAAAGGTTTTTTTAATGTTTTCTTTAACGAAATAAAATGTAAAAGGAATGAAGAGTTACAGTCAGGTAGGTATCCATGTTTCAGTTATTTCAACTGATCTGTGGAAGTGGTTTTCTTGGTTGGATTTTTAAACATATGGTTTTGGATTATCTAGTTTACTGCATCTGCATTATGTGTATATATATATGCGTATATATATATGCATATATATGAACAGAAGAACACAGAGGGCCTAAAATAATCACCAGAGAATTGGTTCTTTTGAACCTTTTTGTTTTACTCTGAATTGGGAACCGGGTGAACGGGGAGACCTGGGACTGCAGGTTTGCAGGAAAGGGAAAGACAAGGGTATGAAGAAGCAGGATGAACTTATGCCACCCCCATCGCACACTAGTTGAACACCTATGCCAACAGTGCGGCTGCGGAGGAGCTATCTGAATTTAGGATCTGCACTAGCAATGAATTTTGTAGTTTTGCTGAAGCAGAAGAGAAATCCCTTGTCAGAGTGAAGTGGCATGGAAAATGTTCAGAGCTGTTTTATTTTAATTCAGAGTGAAGCAAGAAGGCAAATCCTACAACAATTTTTTTTATCTAACTTTTTTCTTTAAAATGTAGGTCAATTTGACTCAAAATATTAAAAAAATATCAGAATGTTTTATTTCAAGTTTTAATTTAAAGTTATTTCCTATTGTTTTCATTTAAACAGAAATCTAACATGAACTCCCAGCCAGTCCTGCTCTGAACTCTCAGTTCTGCCCAGAACCCTGACAATTTTTCTTGGTTTTGCTAAATTTACCTTCAGTCAGAAACAATTCTCATAGCTTATTTCAGGCATTCAGATTCACAGAAAGCAGTACCAGGCTGAGTCTGGTATCTCGCGCAACTGTCCTGGCTTGAACCAAGGCTTGCACAGAGTGGTCAGGGTTTTCATTAAACTCTCCAAAGTCACTTGTTCTCTGACAAAATCCTAGAAATTTGATTCTCACAGAGTCATGACTTCAGATTCAGGTGGATAGCTAAAACCTCACACAGATTAATTAATCTTTGTGCTCTCAACACTCAGTGGCTTCCTTATGCTGGAAGAAAGAAAAGCATCTTTCACTGAGGCAAGAAAGCTGTGAAATCTCACAGATGTTTCCTTATACATCTGTCCTTTCTCTTCCATAGTGTTTCTTTCACTGAGGATAATCTCACTCAAAAATGTTTTAGTTCTTCCACTAAATTTCTTCTGATCCATAACAAGAAAGTTCCTAAATCTAGCAACAAAATCTCTAACTGGACATTCAGTCTTCAATAACCTCTGTTCTTCTTGTTGTGTAAACCAGACACAAAGCACATGTATTTCATTCAGGTGGTAACAACTAGTATATAAAGAATGCTTCATATATATGTGGAATAATGTTGTTGCAGTATTTAACATAAGTATGTGGGTCCACCCACAGAAAAACATATTTGCATTAAAACCACTCACCATCCCAAGTGTTTCAAACTCCATTCCAAGACAACAGGCATTGAAGTGCAACATGGATATAAACATTACAGCTCAAAAACAGACAGGACATTGTAAGAAAACTGCCTGTTTCTTGGCCCATGGTATGCTTCTCACTGTTGGGGAAGTGCCATTTTCAGAAGTTGACTGAGATTCTTACCTTTCAAAATGTAGACAAATAGGGCCACTACAGGCCTCATGCATCTGGTCTGTAGTTGCATTACGTCCATCTTATATACCTCAGTAATGTAAACAAGCTTTTACAAACTAAGAATTCAGGCCATTGCCCTCTGGGAAGCTGGAATGAAAAGCATTGCCAACAGAGAAGATAAGAAAGAAGGAAAAAAATGGCTTTAAGTGAAAATGAAAAGCATCAAATTTTGAAGTAGAATTAACCAGGTAACATAGTATTACCAAAACTGCTGTGGTCTGTGGAAAAGTGCCCCCTTCAACCTTCTCTTCTCCTAAAAAGACTTATTTGGTTATCAGTCTTGAGCATCCAGCCAAAAACCAGAAAAGATAACTTACAACATAATGAAAAGACTGTGAAAGACTGAACTTCCAACACCCAAACTGCCCATGAACAAACTGCGAGGTCTGAAGGAAAGTTACAATTTGCTGGGAGAAAACATTCTCCCTGTTAGCAAAGACATTTCTGCTTTCCCTAGAAACTTGCACAGTAAACACTTTAGTGTCCAGCAAAGTGAGCCAATTCCATCCGTATACATTTATAAAGCAGTCTTTAAATTTTCAGGCCAACCGGAATGATTTCTTGGCGATGGTGAGAGCTTCTGCTTTTAATTTCTAGTATATCAAATGCTAACAGGATTATATCCAGCTATTTAGCAATTACAAAATTTTCTACAAATACTTTAAGTATGCAGAGAGCATAGAGAGTATCTTTAAAGGATGCAGCTGAAACAGTCATCTAAAGGGGCCATTAGAGGACATTTGCAAGAAGTTAGCAATCACATTGCACCTCATTCAAAACAGTGCATAACAGCCTCCTCTCTTTTTCCCTGGAGAGTCTCCAGAGAGTTAACTTATAAGGATTTTAATACTCCTTTTCTTTTCCATTACAATTTCCTGAGAAGACATGAGCACTTGGAATGATTACGTTATGCCTCAGCCTGGGAAGGGCAGTATTTCATCATGTATTTCACTGAGCAATGCTTTGAAGAAGCCTTTGTGGGTAATGCTAAAGGTGTCTTCCCTGCTTTTAGCCTGAGGTCACAGAGATGTTTGTTAAAAGGGAATAAATCAGTTTCCAAATTTTGGCCACACATTTTATTTCTGTTAAAGAGTCCTATCCAAAGAAAGCCTTGCTTCCTCAAATGTGCTACTGTGAGTCTTGACAAAAGAAAACCCATGTCTGATTGTCAAGGTGTGACTGCTCTTGTTTAAAAGTTGCTACAGGACACAAATCTTCCAAGATACAGGAGACCAGCCATATAGTAGTTAATCATGCTTCAAGAGAAGAGGATTTAACTGTTTTCTCTTAGATACGATTTCACTGACTTCAGCGAATTCACTTCATATAACATAATTGTGGGTGTTACAGTGTATGCAAGATAGGGCATTCCTCGTAGCACTCTCTCAATGCTTCAGAGATACGCCAGGCATAAAGTCAGCACACTGCTGGTTACCTCTCTCACCCAAAGGGGAGTGGAGGAGAATCTCTTTCAGTAAGTATATCCAATTATTTCTAATTTTTTAAGCAAAACAGCCAGACCTTAACATCTAGCTGAACAAGTCTCAATGCAGACCAGTGAAAGGGTCAGAAGGTTTTAAGCCTGGGTCACCGAACCCAAAACCAGCTCCCTACTGTAGGTATCAAGAGTCAAGGTTTCCACCAGTTATATCAGCACTAAAGTGCCCAAACCTAACCCACTTTGCCCTGTATCCTCTCTTCCTTTCCTCTCAACACTGGTTGCAGAGAAACTGATGCTCCTCCACGGCTGCTCCCAATTCCTGTACAACAGTATGGGAGGGCTGGCAAATGTGGCTTGTGTCTGTATTCCACCACAAACTAACACAAAACAAACCCATTTGACACGCTGCTAGTTAAATTATTATTTATTGCCCAATTTCTGAAATCATGATGAAAGATTTCAGATTCCTGGAAGGGGCTTCTTGGAGGTGCTGGGTTTCAAAATCCCTGAGCAACCTCTCCCCCCAAAAGCACAGTATTTCATGCTGGAAAATCAAGAAACAAGCACCCAGAAGTCCCAGTTGCTTTTCAAAACCTTCCCCAAATTTTAAATAAAACCCTGATATAAATAGCAGTATGTTAGAAACGCAATAGTGCCCTGTTTACCACCCCTCAACATATAAAGCAGACAAACAAACAGCGCAGGATCCAAATAAAGCAGATAATTTCTTTGGCTGTATTACAGAGACTAATTGATTTTCTTCTCCCACTTCCCTTCCACAATCAGAGATGAATGTGCCATGAGGACTTTTGCTCAGTGAATTAAGCCATCTGAGTTATCTGAAAGCTTTCAAACTATGAAACTTCTGCAAACTTCCCATTAGCAGAACTCCAATTAGCAACCACTCTTTCCAACATATTCTTCTGCCACTGAACAAAGCAATTTAAATTCTACAATTCAGGTAGGAGAAATGCATAAATGCAAAGGCTTTTCCTTTAGACAATAGAGCACAATACAGCAAAAAGAAGAGTAAAATAACACAGTCTGCATTCAATGCTTATTCCCCAGTTCAACCAGCTACCCAACTTATTACACCATTCTGTTCCTGTTTCCCATCACCAACATCCAGCATTTCTTACAAAACACCAAAAGGCTAAATCCATACAGATATCATAATAAATAGGCAACTCACTTGGAAAGGCTTGACAAGTTCTGCCTGCAGTATGATCTGCTGATCATGTCTGCAGCGTATGAATCAGTGCAAACTGCTGCCAGCTCCAGGGAGCAAATGGACAGATGATCAGGGCGTGGAATGAGATAATAAAAGTGCCATTATCCTTTCAGGCATGCGAGACTCATTGGATGCTCTTTCCACCCCACAGGTTAACCATTTGGTTGATCCTGTAGCTCCTGTAATTACACTATTTGCCTATTGTCAAGCTCATTATCTGTCTCGTATCCTCCTCCCCTCCCTTCACTTGCTTCTGCTTTGTGATCATATGATTTTATTTTTTTTACTGTATTCTCTCTAATAGATCCTCTTTGCTATGTCTGAGCCCTCAGCCACAGAAATTCCTGCAGACTCTCAGCTGCTCAAATTGACCAACAAATGCTTATTTCCCATTCAGCTTTCACAAGAAGCACTGCTGTTTAGCAAGCTTGTCTGAGCACCAAGCAGCCTGAGCACTGCACAGAGGTGCCTTCACAAGTATTTGCTTGTAGGAAACTCACATTCCAGCCTGCCAAGAGATGATGAAGGGAGAGGATCCAAATATAAAACAATGGTCCAGGAAACAGTCCTCCTCCCTTTTGATAATAAATCATTGCCTAAGCATTTTGCAGGCACTTTCACCCAGTCTAACTTGTGAAAGGTCTAGCCTGATCAGATGGCTCAAAAGACTGGAGGGTGATTGCTGAACAGAAACAAATCCAGGGAGGTAGGAAGCAGCTGCAAGATCAGCTGCAGTCCAGGTAAGAATATCTTGTATTTGCAAAGGGATGAAAAACAGGGCTGGGGCTAAATCCAACCTAAGAGACTCTCCTCAGTGCTCTTCCATCTAATCTAGTGAATGAGGCAGGAAAGAGAAATGCAAAGTAAGTAATTTAAATAGAGGCACCATCAGTTACCATGATTTTACATGCTTGGCTCTCATACTCCTTTAAGCCCATATATGCGAGTAAACTGAAACAGCTTACTATGCAGTGCTGCAGTCATTACACCCTAGGATCTGATCTTGTTAAACCTCATAAATTACAAGAGTGGGTGTGGATGGATTAGTATTCCAAAGGGAAACCTCTACTGCAAGCTCGCCCTTCTATGGGAAAGAGCGTTTGGGTTCAGTAGGTGGCACTCTTACCTTGAAGAGAGCTCCAAGGCAATACTCTGCAGGAAGCTGCAGGTTGGGCAGAGAAGAGATTCAGAGGAGCCCTGCGGAGAAGGACTTGGGGGTGTTGGTCGATGAGAAAATGAACATGAGCCATCTTCAGTGTGCACTCGCAGCCCAGAAAGCCAACCGTATCCTGGGCTGCATCAAAAGGAGCATGACCAGCAGGATGAAGGAGGTGATCCTGCCCCTCTACTCTGCTCTCATGAGACCTCAGAGTACTGTGTGCAGTTCTGGTGTCCTCAACATAAAAAGGACATGGAACTGTTGGAACAAGTCCAGAGGAGGGCCAC
>WYDI02005160.1:0-12236 GCA_009867235.2 Psittacus erithacus | reverse complement strand
AGCTCCATGTCCCTCTTGTGCTGCTGCCCCAGAGCTGGATCAGGACTGCAGGGGGGGTCTCCCCAGAGCGCAGCAGACAGGAAGAATCCCCTCGCTCGACTGCTGCTCACACCCAGCACACGGGGGGGTTCTGGGCTCAAGCACACACTGAAGCCGGGTCATGGGGAGCTTCTCATTGACCAACATCCCCAAGTCCTTTTCCTCAAGGCTGCTCTAAGTCTTGTGTGGCCATGCTGTGTTTCAGCCAGCAGGAGCACAGGGCTTCATCAGGATTGGGTTGCCTGAGGAAGGTAGTTTTGGAACCGTGTTCTCAGGCACAGACGTTGTGCCCTGTCACTATTAAGCAGCTTTAGTAGGGGCAAGAGCTACCCACCTCTGATCTGTGGTTGCTGTCAGAGCCCCTTGTAGCTAGGTGAGACTTGGCCTCTGTCACACGGCAAGCATTTCAGGCAGAAACCTGCCTCAGGGGCATCTTTTTGCTCCACTTTCCTGCAATATGAGTAAGCTGAAGGGACTCATCCTGCTTTATAGTCCAGTTCATACTGGAAATTAAGCTCCGTTCATGTTCACAATTTTGGAAGCCTTTAGTAACATTCAGCTTTCACTAGTTACTGCAGTTATGTTTTCTTTCTGCTTTAGGGGACTTGAACCCCCTTGATGCAGTAAGGAGCACAGGAGAGAAAGTCACTGAGTGATGCTTGGAAGAACCGTGAAACTGAATATGCAGAAAATCTGTTTGAATGCAGAAAATCAAATGCTGAGAGAGGTGTTTTCCCCTCTATTTGCTTTCAATTATGGCAAAATGAGGTGTTATTTGTTCTATTAAGTTAAACAATTTTGAAGCAATGTTTAAGTTGCCCAAGTAAGTGGTGAATGCTCCATCCCTGGCATTCAAGGCCAGGTTGGACATAGCCTTGGGCAATATGGTCCAGTGTGCAGTGTCCCTGACCATGACCAGGGGATTGGAACAGGATGAGCTTAAGGTCCCTAACAAACCAAATGGGTCTGTGATTCCATGATTTTATAGGTGATACGTAAGTTGAGGTTATTCCTTTTAGGAGCTGCGTAAAGATGATAGATTTCATAGCAGATTTAGAAGAGATCTTCCAGAAAGCAAGAAGCAGTTATAATAGAGACTAAATGCATTCCCAGGATCTTTGCTGTTGTGAATTAGTACACATCCATTGCCTTCAATGACAGGAGGTTGTGTTGGACCAGAAGGCTGGCATATAGTGAATGCAGGGCTGTATGCCTGGGATACAGACCAGCAAGCTGTGAAGAAATAAAGTGAATGGAGGAACAGGGCAGGAAAGAAATTTGTTGTTTTATACCTGGTTCAGACAGTGCTCAGCATCTCCTCGCTGATTGCACACAGACTCGCCTGGAGCCTTGCACTGATTTCTAGTCACAACATTGAATAATTCAACTTCCAGCGCCCCTTACTGAAGTGCATCCTAATTTTTTTCCGATTTCATGGCAGATATAATCCTGGGGGCCTTGAGCTTCAGGGATGTGTAGGTATAAAATGTTCTTCTTTTTCAACCTCGTGGCAGACCAATTTCAGGCTATCTCGTGATGTTAAGTTTCTATGAAAACTTAAATCCCAGATAAGCTTCTGGTTATGCGTGCGTGGACTGCGTATACGAGCACCTCCTGCTCAGATGGTGTGGAATGGAGGTGCATGGCTGGGGCAGGACCATGGACCCACTGGAGCAGGCAGCATGGAGGGATGCACAGGGCTGAGCCTCCCTTCCCCTCCCCTGATTATTTGCCGTGGTATTTGCACTTCGTTTCACTGAACATATATATCTGATTCATTGACATCTGTTAAGGAGGAAGGGGAGAGTCAGCCGTGCATATGGAATTTCAGAGAGTAACATCTGCATCTCAATAAGCCGGAGCTGTTGTTACCTAGCCATTTATTATGTGGTCTTTGGGGTCTGACAGGCAACAGCCATTCTGTTTCTCATCAGTTTAAATTCTGATATCTACTTACAATTGGTTCGCTATAAAGGCTTTCCTTAAGGTTGTGCATGTCAGCCTTATGAGGAAAACACCTCTTCTTCAAACCTGGTCTGCAACTGTTTTGACATTTAGATTTATCAAAACGGGAGTGGCAGAGAGGAGCTGGAGGACAGAAGTGGATGCTAAGAGCTGGCATGGACATAATTATGCTCTCTGCTGCCTCGGAAGACAATAATCAAGAGCTCACAAGCATCCACAGAAATAAAGACAGGCCTCAGCAGTGGTAATAGATGTCGTCAGGTGCTTGGTGCACTTTTTGAAATCCTTATCAAAGCCAACCATTTTAAGCAGCTTTTCTTTAGAAATAAATACATAAAAGCAGTACCCTTTAGGAGGATGTTATTCACGGTGCCAGGATTCATGGTTCGTGTCAGAAGACAAAAGAGCTGATGGGAATGCACAGGGGTAGGGATAGGAAGATGCTGGGGAGGCAGAGTGCATTACTGGAATTTGGGGTATAGCTGCAGCCAGAATAAGCCACCCTTGCAAAAAAAAGCAGGTTAGACTCTGAGATGAGTTGTTCCTGAAGTATTTTCAGAGCTAGCACTTGCATCCCTGTCCTAACTTGTGTTCATCGGTGACTGCCTGGGAATACAAAATCTGTTCAGTGTCTGCGTGGTGTTTTCTCAGTTGCCCCAGAGCAATCTGGCTCGATATTGCAGGGTCATTCCCAAGTACAGGGCTGCTCACATTGGTTTCCCACAGCAAAATGAGCAGTGAGACAATCTTGGAAGATGCAGCAAGCCAAAAGGTGCTTGGAGCTTCCAGGAGGAGACTGGAATCTCCAGGCAAGGAGCAACCAAGCCCAGAGCTGGTTGCTGCGGACGTAACTTACACTCTAGCATTAGGGATTCTTGTGGTAAAAGTAGCATTTTGCCCTGTGGGGGTAGTGATGTACATGAATTTTCTGCCAGTCTCCCTGGGACTCTCATCAGCAGGTTACACTGTCATTTGCTTGCCACAGGGTTTCTTTTCCCTTGTTTCTTCTGAACTGTCAAGCACCATCAGTAGCTGGAGCAGACTGTGGGATGAGTTTTGCCAGATATGCACAGTTGATAATAAATTTATTTTGCACCAACAATGAAAAACATTGAAATAACACCACATGCTGTAGTTAGATTTCCCCCACTGTTTTCTTGTCATCTCGCTTTGAAAAGTTCTGGGTGGCTTTGTGGCTTGTGATACTGAAAAGTGGGCTAAACAAAGAAGTGGGGAATGTATTAGAGGGAGCGCTAGTTCTTTGACAAGGGAATGGTTTTGTTGATGGGACATCCCTACAAACAGCCACTTTACCAGTGATTACTGCTGCTTTATGGATACTATTTTCCACCTGTAATGTGTCCCCTGTATTCAGTGACAGTATAATATTAACATAATTGTCATTAGTTTTCCTGTCTCTCCATGCTAAGGAGCATCATTGCAGGTGCAGAGAGCAAGCGTTCTGCTTTCCTTTCCCTAACACAGCAGAATGACAACACACCTTTTATTTTCTCCATCCTACATGCAAAGTTGATGCCTGTAAAACGTCTGCAAACAATGGTGCGCAGGGCTCCTCTGGTAATGCATGGGTGCATGTGAAACATTCATGAATTACAAATGAAGTCTCGGAACAGAGAATCTCTGACTAGGTAGTAATGGATTAGCAAATTAGGATGTGATTTGTTACATAGAAATTTGCTTCTTCCTATTTAATTTTTAGGATTTATCATTTTGTGAAGAAGACTCTGGCCCTTAAGGCCTAATGTAAAGTAAAATAACAGAAAATGGTTTTACAGATGTCATGCATGATACAATAATGGATTTTTGCCAAGGAAAAAAATAATTTGAATTTTTTTTATGCTACGAAACTAAAGCACCTTCAGACTTTTGAAGTTGTGTGTAAGCCCAGGGACAGAATGTAATTGCACTCCCAGATGGAATTGCCACAGTTTTATGCCTCAGCAAGTGACAACTGAGCAACAGTGATGCTCAGAGCAGCATTTTCTGAGGTCTTTTCTGACTGTCATGCTAGAGAAATCTAAAATATGAAAGACAGTCAGAAGAAGCAACCATAGCTCCATTGGAATTGAATTTGTAGGAATCCTGTTGAGCAACACTTGAGAGAAGGCAGTTTGAACATTTGTGACTCTATTTTCTGTGCAAGACAATGGGAGACATGCGGTCACAAAGAATCATAGGATTGGAATGGTTTGGGTTGGAAGGGACCTTAAAGCTCATCCAGTTCCAGCCCCCTGCCAGTCCCATCACTACCTGCTCTTGTACAAAGCCCCTCTCCAGCTTTCTTTTCAGCCCCTTGGGGTTCTTGTAGGACCCCTTTATGTCTCCATTTCCCATGTCTGTCTCTCTTATCTATTGGTGTATCTGAATACTGTAAGCAGCGCAAGATGCCACTAGCTTAAGCAGCGCAAGATGCCACTAGCTTTGGTGACGAACAGCAGAAAGAGTGAGGTGCAGGGTCTCTCCCAGTCCGGGAGAGGTTTTCTTCCCTCATCCTAGCTGGACCTGCTTTCTGTTTGCATTTGAATCCAGACCCTTCCATTTGCAGTCATTACATCTCCCAAGGCAGGGTTTAGGATGTCCTGCATTTGCAGTGAAGGTTTCAACTCATCTCTCCATTTTGGAGATGTGCCTTCCGACCTCCTGCTCCAAATACTGTGTGCTGCAGTGTGTTGTCTGTGTCTGTCTGCTGTCAGACCTGGAGATAGTTGTTTCTGTATTACCAGAAATCCTTTCCAGCTTTTCTATGGTCATCCTAAAAGGAGAAGTTACTCCATTTCCTCTGGATTAAAAGTTTGTGGTTTTGACCTGAACTGGTGTGATGGAGTTTTGCCTTTCGAGTGGAATGGAGGAAGAGGAAGAAAACATCTAATTTGTGTTTGATGCCATTAAATTGTTAGCAACAGCTGAAGTGAAGTTCAAGACTCCTCCAGAGAATTAGCAGGCACTTTCAATGCACTTGTTAAAGGGTTTCTCCATCGTGCAGTGAGAAGGCACTAGAGAAGGATGGAAGTACTGGAATCAGAACTCATCCCACTTCGCTCTCACTGAAGCTGACTTACAGCATGGCTGTAGGCAAGTGATTTAACCTCTGCTTGCCAGTTCCTCTTCTCAGAAGTGTTGTCAGCACTTCAGATCATTAAATGTTCAGTGCTCTTGTGGGAGTGTGTTATTGCCCTTGAAAACTAAAGGAAAAGCATTCACAGCTCAAATATTTCAAGGCTGTATTTGCACGTGGTTTAGCTAGCATAGGATCTCTGTCCAGTGGTGGCTCATAAATAGAAGCAACCCAAAATATAAACACAAGGTATATGCGTCATCATATTAACGCATATTTTCAAGGAGGGACTTACTTCATGGAATCATAGAATCAGAGAATGGTTTTGTTTGGAAGGGACCTTAAAGATCATCTAGTTCCAACATCCTGCCACTGCAGAGTTGCACACTGGATGTGTGCATATGGTGGGTCCTTGTCTAAAACCCTTGAGCTCTCATTGGAGTAGGATTTGGTGCCAGCTTCCCTTCTGCCTCCTTATTAGGTGTCATGTACCTTTTCTCTCACAAAATAGACTGGGTTTTTTATAAAAGTAATACTGACCATGGGAAAGACTCAAGATATCCCCATCCTTGCAAGGGGTGATGCTGGTATGAACTCTCCTTCTCCTTGGAGAACTAACCTGGAGGTACCCAATATCCTGGATATTGGTGTTGAGTCCAAGGTCATCCCCAAGTTTATCTAGTTCAGATGTTTGAAGCAAAAGTAAACTGTTTGGAAAGCTCAGCCCAGTGATAATTTATTCACGGATAGGGCAGATTATTTAATCCAAGCTCTTTATGGAGAGAGGAAGACAGAAAATACTGCCTGTTACATGTAATGGTGTCATATTTTTGCAGCACGCTTGCTGCTGCTCAACGTGATATTGCCTGGGATTTTGTATGCATGGCACGGCTCAATTCATCATGCGCTTATGGGCAGATACAGCGGGGCTCTGGAGGCCTACATATTCCTATATATTCTGATTTCTGTTTTCCTATTAACCAGCCCTTTGGAAGATTTCTGAATACCTGAAAATATCTTTCTTTCTCCATCTTCCTCATGGGTACACACCGCCTTTCTGTTTCATCCTCCCCACTTTAATGGCAGACTTCTGAGGCATCTCCAGCAGCCAAGTTCATCCCTGCAGTAAGACCTTTGGCCTTCAGAGTTTCATATCTAGGTTTCATTTTGTCACTAGGTATTGGATAATCAAATGAATAACTATGCTATTCTCATTTCCCTTGGAATGGGTAGAAGAAGACTCATTTTTGTGGCCTTCTCTTTGTTGGTTATCTGGCTTTGGTGACATTCATGCTTAATTCAGATTTCCTTTTGATGCTGACAGGTAACGTGCCTGTCGTGCAGTGACTTTCTGTGGGAGTGCAGCTCTTTACTACTGAGAATCTGTCATTTATGTAAATCCTTTCCCAAATTACCATTTCTAAGCTGGGAGAGAGGATTCCCAGCTCCTGGAATCAGTATCCAGCAGATAGAGACAATCCAGGTATGAAAGTGCCTGAGACAGGCGGGAATTCTTCCATCTTTATCTGTTCTTTGCAGCTGAATTTCTCCAGGGCTGATTCATGTAGGTCCAGGAGACTATGTACTGCTTTATAGCTAGGTACTGCTATCAAATGCTTGCTAGGCTGACAAGCTGGCAACTTCTAGGTTTTGAAGGATACTAAATTAAATTACAGTTGCAAGATCCCAGTCTGTTCTCTATGCAACAGTGACTGCATCAATCTATCTGGATTTGAATGCTGTTTCCACTTGCACATACTCATGATATCCCTCTCTGACACTTCGCCAGCATTTCCCTGGTCTCCTATGATGCCTGCTGTTACAGATAGACTAGCGAATTTCTCAACATGCCAACGGTAGACACGTCAGCCATTTCTTCTTCGTTCAACCATAGAGAAAGAAAAGAGAGCTGGGTGGTATAGGAGGTACTCAGCAGCAGTGATTGGGAAAAGGCATGCCAGGAAAACTGTTATTTTGTCAGAATTGGTGTAGAGGGAATTTGTTTGATGCAGAGGCAGGGGCTTCGAGCAAGGGATTAATTCAGTTGGCTGATCTCAGATGCTTCTCCACAGAAGGGATCTGGGGGGTTTGGGGTGAATTGCCAGCGGAACTAGCATGATTCCTTGATCCACCCCATTCCATTCAGCATGGAAGCCCCACTGCACATCTCAAACTCAAAGGTGTCAAAAATTAGTGATTGGATATTCCTGAGCAAATACATTTGACACAATACCGAAAGCATGGAGCTGTTCCTCCCAAGCCTTATTCCATTAGTGAAGCTACTTTATACACTCTAGATATGACATTAGGTTTTGCAATCCTACATTAGTCATTTCTGGTTTTCTCACTGACCTGAAGGAAAGAGATTTGCTAACTTGGATGAGCACGGGGGCTGTTTTCAAGCAGGCTGCATCAGGCTTAAACATACCATATGTGCACATGTAGGCAATTGTTAGCAATTATGGGCTGTGCTGCTGTCAGAGTTTTAACTTGTTTCTTCTTTGTCAGCACAGTAATTGCTGGTTTTACCCTGTGGTGGCGGTTCACCCAAGCTGTCCCCCACCCTCGGTGACACCAAGGGCAGCATTTCGACCACTGGGAATTGGGACAAATGTCACTGAAGGGGTGACATTTGCAAGAAGATTCAAGATGTGCTTTTCCTCAGGGTGTTGCATATCCTGATGGCAGTTGAATTCCTCTTTGGGGTAGTCTGATCCTCCCAAAGATGCTGCTCCTTTGCTCCTCAGTGCTTTAGGCAATATCCCATGAACTGTGGGGCTTGGATTCAGTCCCTCACTCTGGTGTGTTCCCTGCTCCCAGGATGGCAGACTTTCCTGTGCTGTGAAAGGGATCTTTTTACCATAGCAAGATCTGAGGGAAGAGGGGGTAATGGACCCTGGAGCTGTTGTTCTAAGGATCTGAAGTGTTGCATTGTGTTCTGCAAATTGGCCTGGGCGCCAGAAATTATGTCCAACTGTTCCTCATTTTGAAGGACGGAAAAAAAGCTATCAACATAAAGGATGAAGCTGTGAAACATATGTGGTAGTTTAGATGACTTGCTAATGCATACGCCAGCCTGTTAGAGACCATTTAACAAAAACCTGCACGTTTTGTTGGCAGGCAGGTTGGGCTGAGGCATAGGTGCTGTCCCTGTCCCCAGTGACTCTGTGCATGTCTGCACCTTGGTTTCTGTAAAACTTGTATCTTTTCATACAGATATAATAGCACCTTATCTGTTTTTCTTTCTGGTCTTGCAGTCCAAAAATCCAAAGGATGCGCAACAAGCAAGTAGTCATAATCTTGCCATATTAATAACCTGTCTGCTTTTGTTTCATGGAATTAAGATTAGATAACACTGGTTTTGAAAGAGCAGTGTCCAGTTTACAGTGCTTCAGCTTAATGTTTCTCAGTTTCCTGTTTCTTTCCGAATGTTTGGTTTGAGTTTACTAAAGGCATTTTCACCTATTGCGCTGAAAAATCTCCACTGAATAACTACAGCCTGAATAGAAGCTTCAAGATTAGATCCTGCGAGATGATCATAACGTCTGTGCAATAATTATTAAACGATTAATGTGAATAATGTTCTCCGTAAGTGAAAGATTTGGAGATGTATTATTATATTAGCAGTGTTTATAGCAAAACAGGTAATAGCATCCCAATTAATGTCACAGCGTGTACTCATTAGGTTTTCAGCTGATCTTAGGAAACTTCATTCTTGTGACAAATAAGAACTTTCTGGTGGAATAATAATAATATTAAAAAAAGAATTGCCCTAAATGATGCCTTGACAGAAATACTGTGTAGAATAAGTATGCATAGCCAGTCTTACTATGCTGTCTAATGGTTTAAAGAGCTACGTGAAGATATAAAATATACCAGGGCTTGTAATTTGTATCAGAATAAATGAGTGGGTGCAGCCCCATCAGCGGACTATAAGCCCCATAGAAATGGGGGGGCAGGCAGGAGTTGCTGCAAGGAGAGGAATATGGGATCTCCACTGAGTTCCTCCCTGGTCAGGAACTGTCAGGGTGGCTTCTTAATGCGGGCTTTTGATGTTGGTGCATTCCCAAGCTTTTCTTTCCCTTCACTGAGCAAGGAAATGCCATAAGCAATTTCCCCAGTCTTTGCCAGCGACAAAGCTGGGAGTAAAACCCAACTCTCATTTTCTAAATTACTAGGAGAGTAAAATAGATTATAGGGTTAGCAAATCTGCAGATTACCCATCCTGGGGAGGGAGAACCTGGGAAGGAAGGAGTCAGACTTGATCCAGGAATGGTAGCTTGGAGAATTTATACCAAATTCAAAAGGCAAAGTGAAATAAAGGAAAGATAATGAAGGCAGGATACCCCCAAAGGCTTGAGAGGGGTTTAGGCTCAACAACACCGTTACCAAAAGATCTGGGAGAGATCATAGAATCATAGACTGGTTTGGGTTGGAAGGGACCTTAAAGCTTAAAGACTCTAAGGTCTCCCCTTAAGGAGCCTTCTCTTCTCCTAGCTGAACCAGCCCAGCTCTCTCAGCCTACCTCCATAGATGGTGGATCCTGTAACCAAAAGCATGAAGCTGTTGTGAAAAGACAAATATTGCTGCATTGGCTGAAGTGACGTGAGTAACAGCACATGGAGGGAGTTATTCCTCTCCACTTGACACTGATGAGACCACAGCTGGAGAAGAGGGCTCGGCATTGGTTACTGCACTTTCAAACTCTGCCGACAATCTGCAGCAGCCTGGGGAGTCTTTGGAGAGCCATTAAGGGAGGGTTTCAGCTCTGGTCTGCTTGAACTGGAAAGAGAAGGTTAAAGCATGAGAAGATTTTACAATGAAGAAAATACTGTAGGGAGGATGTTACCACTTATTTTCCATATTTACTGGGGACATTTCTGCAAAAGGCCAGCTGAATAACCAGCAAAAGTTTAAACAAGAAAAAAATCTTTCCAAATACAAAAATAATTCTGGAAAAGTTTTCTTTGGAGGTTCTTAACGACAGGATTGTGAAGCATTGGTTGAGATGATTCTGCTGCTTTCCCACAGTACCCTCATGAGGTGCTCTTTGCCCCCCCCATATCCATGTTTCTCCCTACACCAGCGCTCAGGGCAATCTCTGTTTACCAACAATTTTGTCAACCACTTGAGTGCCTGCATAGGCCGGGATTAATTGTGTTTGTCTCTGTGATAGATGCTTTTCAGCTAATATTTTCATGAGGGAATCAGCAAATTAGACCACAGTGATCTCTGTGCTTTAAAAATGTGTCACTAGGAAGAAACCTTGGTGCAGCTTGTTGATGCTGCCACAATTAATGGCTGTGCTAATTTGTCATCTCTTCCTGCTCTCTCTCTAGCCATTGCTGCAACTTCTTGTCCCTACCGCACCCCCTGCATTTCAATGAAATATTCAGGAACAATCACCCACGATAAAATGTGTAGGTAATCTGAAGTGACAGTTGTTGTATGTGAATCATTGATATTTTAGATAATTGCATTTAAAGTCCAGTCTCTCATAATGGTTCATATTGATTGAGGGTAGGTAGCCAGATGTACGGTGGAGCTGCACTGGCAGCTGGATTTCAGAAAACAGGAAAGCTTTTCCATCTGGGAGCATTAAAATCGTGGCCCCCCCAGGGCTGGATGAGCAGGCTCAGACATGGCTCCTCCAAGATCTGAGCAAGTCATGACCTTCCGAGTAAAAAAAATCCTTGGATCCTCAGGCCGTGTTGTAAAATGTCCCATTATTTTCAGTTTTCCTTGCTGCCGCAGCATGGGAAATGAATTTGCTGGCGGGTAACCAAGGTCCGCAGGATGGTTTTGGGTTGTCACATGCTGTGAGTGCCGCTTAAGTTTTTCTGTGATGTCATGAGTGGATACACCTAAGCAGTATGTATCCAAAATGTTTTTCTTCAACCAAAAATGTTGAATCTAACGATTAAATGCCCTGCATTAGAGGGTTGGTTTGCTTTCCTTCAGTGGTCTGTAACTCCACAATGTCAGGCTTCTCCAGCAACATAATACAAGTTGATGAGATCAAGAGATGCAGAAATTTTGTCAAGGCTTGAGCATTTGCCTGTGACTGAGATAATAACGCACTCAGGACTGCCTCACCATCCCTGTGCCTGTCCCTTTTCAACCTCAGCGCCTTGCTGCCTGCTTGTCATAGAGAATAAAAATTGAAGGTGTCCGTAGCTCATGTACGTTAAGAAACAACCAACTTGTTTAATAATGTCTTTGATTGCAGATCAGCTGTCTTCCTCTTTAATGAGAACCAATCAGGTCTAACTAATTACTCACATCAAATGTGTCAAAATCTGGTAAGCAAGAAGACGAGAAATGGGATGTTATTTCCTCATCACTTTTTTTTAACGTTCAAAACACAGTGAAGCCTGTTAGTTGAGTGTTTGCAAATACGGCACTAGCAGGAGAGCGGGCAGCAGGCTGGAATGCAGAATGTGTGCCTGGTCTGTGCTCTGCGGGAATGATTAACACAGTAAGAGGCAGATGAATTTAGGGATACTGTAGAGTAAGCCAGCACAGGAGATGCTGAGTTTATTATCCCAGAGTATTCTTTTGTTGTAAACAAATGTTATTTTGGGATGAGGAGCTACAGAGAGGCCAAAAATTGAGTACTGTAATATGGAAATACAGAATCATAGAATCATAGAATCAACTGGCTTGGAAAAGACCTTCAAGATCATCAAGTCCAACCATCATGGGCATGAAAAAAGAATGTCCTCACATAGGTCTTCATGGCTCCTGTCTGTAATGCTGGGGGTGAAGAGGGGTTTGCTGGGCTAAGGAGGAGCGCAGAAGTGTAATGCCGTGTGAGAAAATGACTTCTTGCCATTGGGGCTCCCCAGAGGGAGATACAAGGGCTGAGTCAGGTCTGGGGCAACTCTTGAAGCACAGAGGTTTGTGATGGGTATTTATTCACTGAGCTCTTTATAGATGTTGACCTCAGCCCATGTCCTAGCTAAGATGTGAGTTTGGACAAGAGCGATGCATCCTCCCTTGGACACTTCCCATTGCTCCAGGATTGATTTCCCCCCTCCAGTTGCAGCAAGACCCTATTTTCTTTATTTTGTTCTTCACTGGGGCAGCAGCACAAGAGGGACGTGGAGCTGCTGGAGCGAGGCCAGAGGAGGCCACAGAGATGCTGCGAGGGCTG